>JAATLQ010038561.1:36882-129160 GCA_013421005.1 Heliconius erato x Heliconius himera | reverse complement strand
TTTAAATAATTCAACGCTCCGTTTACGGCCGCAAGTATAGACATGAGTCCAGCGGGGGACGCCCTTGCCACCGATTTCGTCCTCGCAAGCAGCCATGTTAGTGCTTGCAGTTTTTCAAAATTATTGAATGTATAAATTATATTAATTATATAATTTATATTGATTATCTTATGGAAAATGCAGGATAATAAAACAATTATAAGTGGTATGCGAGCGAAGCCGCGAATGGGCCGCTAGTTATCAATAAAATCGATACTAAACATAGTATTTTAATACTCCAGCTTCTATTTTGTATCGCATTTGAATCTACTTTGTTGCAGTTTGAAGTCGTGAATGGCATTATTCCGATGGCACTCCACTTTTTCGATACTCTGCCTTTTGAAGGACATCTTATTGTTCGCTTCCCCTATTAAAGCGGTAATAATACTAGCTATATTGTATTTGGCGTGTAAAACTCTTAATAAAATGCATTTTATTTAAGCACTTTCATCTGGCGCAATAGAAAATTTGTAAGAATAATTTATAAAACTTTGTTTGTTCGACTTATGTTATTTATGTTGAGGCCGTCGTGGTCCGGTAATATAGGGGTGTGACTGTAAGCTCGACGGTCGGGGATCAAATCCATAGGTTCCATTTCCACTAGGAAATTTTCATTTCCAAATGAAATGAAACTGTATGCCCCCTAATACCCTGCTACATGTAGAAAGTTAAAAAATGCAAATTTTCAAAATGTATATAGGTATATTTATTTCAGTTTTAGGATGAAAAAATATTTTTGGAAACTGTATACGACGTTTGACAGCAACGGAAATGGAACCCGCGATTCTTGGAAACTGTTCAAGTGCCCAAGATTCGAGTCCCGTTACGTTCAAAATTTTACACGCTGTGTCCCGCACACAGCAGGGTAGGCAGAGGGAACCTAGTGTTAAGACACTCCGTTCCCCACTTTCTGCCGAATTCTGGAGGCATTGCGTGTTGAGTGGCAGAACTCAACGCCGCGCTTAACCCGACACCAGAGCGATGAAATGGAAATATAAATTTAAGTAAACATTTCATCTCTTCGAGTGGGGATCGAACCCACAACCAGTCGGTTTTACAATCACACCTCGTGCCGCTGCGCCACGACTGGCCTCAAAATTCTAAAATATATAATATAAAATAAAAGCGTAATAACTAATAACTAAATTAAGCCTCTAATTATAAAGAATAAATATATTTAACTAAAATTAAAAAAATTCGGCCTCAAATATATTTAACTATATGTAAATATAGTTAACTATGTAAATATAGGTAACTATATGTAAATTAGTTCGTTATTCTTTATAATTAAATGCTTAAATTAGTTATTTATTTACTATTGCACGCCACCACCACCGTCCACCTCATCAACTTATTTATCATTAAACATAATTTCTAGGTTAGCGTGCATCGCATATACAAAGACAAACATACACCGTATGTCGTAGTTATAAAATGCAAACACTGTTATTTGTCATTTAATCACGGTACAAAACTGTCAACTGTCTTTAGCCATTTTATTGATGTTCCATTATGTTACGTTATATTTTTCGTTGTGGCACAGTGGAACAGCGTCCGACTGTTAAAGCAACGGTTGTGGGTTCCCACTCAGGGGGATGATTGTATTTAATTTATTATTATTTTCCACGCTTCCCGCCACTCAAAATGCTTCGAAAATTCAACGGACAGTGGGGAACGGAGTGGCTCAACACTAGGATCAGACTCTCCCTTTATCTACCATGATAAATCAACCTCATACAAACAGAAACTACTTTATTCACGTGCCATATATAGCACGTTGAAGGGTGTAACCAGCAATTATATATAAATGTTGATTTAAAACTGTAATTAACCTTATTTTATCGATTAGTTAGATTTTTAATCACATATGATTGACATGATGGTACAGCTTGGAGTTGTTCCACTTGAATATAAGTACTGGTTATGGTTGCCCATTCAAATTCCATCAAGGATATTATTTACATTTAAAATATTAGAGGTTTCTAAGTGTTGACGACTGTTGTGGGTTCGATTCCGTGATTTGGGGGTATGAATTTTCATTTCGTCGCTCTGGTAACGTGGGAAATAGCGAAATTGAGTACAGCCACTCAACAAGCAATGTCTTGTATTAGGTGGTGGGTTAGGAACGGATTGTCTTAACATTAGGCTCCAATGGAATATATTTATACAAAAAATTAATTATTGTTAAATATAATATTTTTTGTTGCAGGTACGTTTTACGCCGTTATGGTTCCAGAGTTATGCTCAGATTATTATTAAGGTATTTTTTTGTCAATAAATCAATCTTTTTGGTTCAATGCCATATTCTAAAGTCCTGTTTACCTCTCTAAATAAGTATAACGCGTTTTGAACAACAATAGAGACTGAGTACTTTTTTTATTGGATCGAGCTAAGTAACTATATATAATAAAATCTGTATTACACGCGCTTCTAATTGTTGTATCGTCATGCAACTTACCAATTATATAGAGATTAGATGACAAACAATATAATGGTACCGTCGAGCTGATCTGATGATAGAACTGGACGATGGCTGGCGGAACCTTGGACTGCCTATTAACATATTGAGTTTGTGTTCATTACAAAAGTGCAGTAAAAATTCAAATTCAAATAATTTTATTCAAAATAAGAAGTTACATGCTTTATTTTTTGAACGCCAAAAAATTTACCTCAGACCTGAGAAGAACTGGCGCAAGAAACTCAGCGAACGATAAATAAAGGCGTGTTTTTATTTTTGTAAACTATTAACTTATGAACACTATTTTATTAGATTGACTTTTAACTATGTAATATAATCTAAGAAACTGAATTTGACCCACTCTTACTAAATGTATCATTATTAAACTTGACAGTATAACTGTCTTAGATTTGGTGACAATACGATATTATGGTACCGTCAAGCTGGTCTGATGATGCTGGCAGGACCTGAATACTGGACCTTCATAGTTCACGCCTACAGTAAAACATTATTTTACTAGCTTCCCGCTGTATCCCGAATATAACAGTGTAGGCAGTAGGAAGCTAACGTTAAGACACTTTGTTCCCCAATTTTCGTCGAATTTGCGTGTTGAATGGCGGAAATCAACACCGCATCCTCTATTTTGAAATAAAGGTGTAATAGCAAACAATCCGTTATTAAAAAAACCTAGTTTTCAAACTTTAATATAGACATTCTCCGTAATTGGCGTGTTCTAGTTGATGGGACAAAGACAATGGTGGGTCTAATGCATTTACATAATTGTTGCCGTTTTCCTCGTTTGTAACTGCTTTTTACGATTCTAGTGTGTCACCCCATTTTTAGCTGTAGGTACACACGTTGCACTTAAATGGTTATAAAACCTGGTTCTAACATGCAAATGTAATTATAAACACTAATTTGAATGACTGGGCAACGCGGCGTTGAGTTCCGCCACTCAATACGCAATGTTTTTGTTCGGCCATATATATTCTATATCAATAAAACGGCGCTATATCTACGTGGTTTTTATTTCTTTTTTTTTGTATTTCTATTGTTATTGTCCACGGGTAATACGAAACATTCCGAGTGCCCGAAGTAACTGACTCCAGGCACAATGGGGTCGCATAGAAAATATGATATAACTAGCCCGTGTTATTAACCATGCCCAACTGTTTGCCTATGTAATCTAATATGTCCAACATTTTTTTTAAATATAAACCAGTAGTTGTTGAGATGGGCGCGTGAAACAAACAGCAGCTTTATAATATTAAGCTACACTAACCGATTGTTATACATATTCGATTTTGTCGCTCAAATCACGTATACGTATACTTCGAGCTGCAACTTCTATTCTATTCTATTCTCGGCACGCAGGCGTAAGTTTGACGTGAAAATAAAATTTAAATAATTGAAACGTGTGCAGAAAACCTTTTTATAGGGCTTCTAAGTGGGTTCTTACGCTCAGAGCGTTGAGTAAATGCTTACACCGCTTTAAGTGATTAAGTAGGAATGAAATTTTTCATTTTTATAATATTTGCTATTTATAAAGTATATTAAATTTAAACTGTTGTGGCGCAGTGGCACTAGCTTGCTACTGTAAACATGACAGATTAAGGGTTCGATTCTCACTCGGGGACATGAAGCATTTAACATTTTTATTTCCTCGCCCTGATAAATCAAATGCGCGGAGTTAATGTCCACTAATCAAGACGCAATGCTTCCAGAATTCAGCGGAAAGTGGGGAACAAGAGCGTCTTAACACTAGGTTCCCAGGTGCACATTGTCAATCCTATTATTTGCGGAAAACAGCGTGAAGCAAAAAAATAATAATTTACTAAAAAATGTTATTTTACTTCCATTCTTTCCCTAATAAGTCACAAGCGAAATCCAAATCAACTATGTATATATCTGTGTAATGGGAAAAATTGAATATATAGCATTATTACAGTTGAGTGAACAGATATGATTGAGTGTAGGGGACGGGGTGGTGGGTGTGGGTGTGGGGTGTGGGGAGTAATGTATGCTTTATATTTAATTGTCAATTATCGTAAGGCCGTCGTGGCGCAGCGGCTGACTGTAAATCCTGTGGTTGTGAGTTCGATTTTACTCTTTGAAAATCATACTCATTAAGAATGTATTACTTTTATTTCCTTGCCCGGGTAACAAGGCAAAATGTTGAATTTCTCTGCTGAATACTTGAGTATTATTTAGAAAATTTGACGGAAAGTGTGCAATGGACTCTCAATTGCCCACTAAACAATATGTTCCCTTGCCTAGAAATCAAATCCCCAAAAATAAATAATTTTCAATCTTAAATCCGCAGAAGTAAATAATTTTCATTTCTCTTTCTGTGCTAAAAAATAATTATAAGTACCTAGCTTCTTAATATTTGTTAATATTTAACTAGGCTTTTCTTTTAATCCATTTTCTTCGAATAAACTACCTATCGAAAAGGTCAAACAAATTACACAATTATATGAGAGTTGGGGGAGACTAAAGATAATTTATTATTGACGATATTAAATGTAACTAGAAAATAAAATTATTTCATTTGTTTGTATATATATATTCAATTGTACTATAATTATTTACTATAGTGGTTCTATCTTGGCGAAGCGGCACAGTGTCTCCACTGCCCGTGCCGGTACCCGTACACGTACAAGTGAAACGTGTGGAAGTTTCCACCAGGTTGCCACCAGGTTCCCTCTGCCTACCTTGTTATATGCAAAATACATCGTGAAGTCGTATAAAATGATAATTAAGAAATCAACGTGTCACAGATAAAAATAAAATAACAAAACATTTTAACAAATAAAAATAAAGCCACTCATCCACTATACATATAATCTGTAAATTGAAAAAAAACACACACACTACTAAAACTACAATACAGGGAAAAACATCAACTTAATAAACTGTATACCATGACGTCCTCGACTTCCCTTGTTGACAACAAAAAAAAATAATTAAATGTCCACCCACAACACGACTCACGCTTGGCTGAGTTTTATTTCAGAGCACAATGACCAGGACACGCCTACCAATTACGAACAAGCCAATTTGTACATGAGATAACGTATAAGAGGTTACATTAAAATCTATTTATATTCGTATGATGTTAGTTGATATTATAAAAAAATACTCTACAATAAGAGACCGTTGTGGTGTAGGGACACAAGGGTGTAAACGTGACGGTTCTGAGTTCAATTTTTAGTCGTGGAAATGAAATGTGTCATATTTTCATTGCGGGGCAGCAGGGTGAGTAGGTTGAGGGAACCTGGTATTAAGACACTCCTTTTCCTCTTGCGTTTTCCCGTTTTTTTTTGGATTTATAATTACCAGACAAAATTTCGGGTTCTTTAATCTTTATCCACATTAACGTATGTTACTTTTTAAATAAAATATAAAACATTTGAAGTTAGCTGGATAATCGATAAATCGACGAAAGGCGCGTTCGAAGTATTATACATTATATTTATTATATCTAAAAAGTTTAGACTTCCCTACATACTTACCCCTAATAAAGAAATAGATGAAAAAAAAACATATTACCTACATAACAAGTCACGCTTGCTAGGTTTTATTTTAAAGAGGTAATTAGAAAATTTTATGATTTTCAAATTTTACGTAATTTTTTTTTTCCTAACAATACAATACCTAATAATTTATGTAACCTATTCTATGGGGAGGACTTAACAACGAAAAAATTATTTTTAAATTTTTGTCTGTTTCTATGCGTTTGTGTACGCTAATCTCAGAAAGTGTTCACCCGATTTAAATGTAGTTTTCATCATTGTATGTTGATAAACTTTCCTTAACATTCAATGCTAGTTTTATTCAAATCGGTAATTAATTAAAAAATGAAAGTGGAAAACACAGCGTCTTAACACTTACCTTCTGCCTAGCCTGCTGTATGTGGAATACCGAGTAAAACTGACTTAATATGGAATTGGCTCAAACTTTATTTTCCAATGTATGAATACAATCTTAAGTAGTAATATTATACAATAAGCGGGCGAAGCCGCCAGCGGGTCGCTAGTCCCTAATAAAGAAGTAAAATGAAAAGAAACATATAACCTACACAACAATACACGCAGACTAGGTTTTATTTCACAGAGGTAACGCTAAGAGTACACAATGACCGACACGCCTACCAATTACGAACGGACCGAATTTATTACGGTCTTCCTTATACGTCTGCACTGCGCCTAAGATGCTGAATTTATAGCACTGTATAGATTACAACAATTTATCGTTTGCTTCTAACAGTTTTGTGTAGCTTTTTGTAGGTATAAATTGGGGTACGAAAGTATTTTGATGGGAAGGTGTATCTTAATAGGTTCCCAGGTTCCCTCTGCCTATCATGTTATGAGGATACAGAGTAAATAATAAAACAAACAACATAGGTCAGTAAGTAAAGCAGTTAACATAAAATACATTTTAAAATCTGTAGGTTTTGATATTCGTTTATTTTCCCTTCCACCCCGAAAGGTTTTTTTTTCTTTCGGAAGTCTTTTTGTTTACGAGAAAAAGCAAATGATCACATGAGCAGTGACTAGTTTATAAAATTGTTATCTAAGCCTTGCATAAGCGATATGTTTACGGAGTATGTGTGTATGTATATTGCAAACGTATCTATTGATAACAGTTATCGCAAACAATAATACCAATAATATTTATAAATACATATATCATTACGTATAAAAATAGCAAATAAAAGAAGTGTACTGTGCACATAGACGGGTAGGCTGAGAGGACCTAGTGTTAAGGCACTCCGTTGCCCATTCGGGCCATTACGTATTAAGTGTAGGAACTCTACGCCGCGCTTTGTCTTGTAACTAGAGCGAGGAAATAAAAAAAAAGTAATTTCCTCGAGTAGAAATCGTACTCATAACCGTCGCGTTTACAGTCAGGCGCTAAGCAACGACAGCCTCATAACAAAAAATGTAGCCGCTGTAATGTAGAAAAATGTATATAGTTATAACAAAATAATCGAAGTAGACGATCAGTTCAAACAATTGACGTAGCTGAAGTCAAAAGAAGGTCAAAAGATCATTTCAAAAATATACACTGAAACATTTCGATAAGATAAGCTCTGAATTTTTAGAGAGATTATCTACATAAATATTGTTGTTATTTTTTATAGCTTTCTTTTTAAGCGTCGTTTTTAAAAAAATATTTTAAAAAATGTTATTTTATATCATTTTTTATTTAACGCTGTATTTCGGAATATGGCAGGGTACGCAGGAAAACCTGGGCTAATTTCAAGACACTGCGTTCCCAACTTTCCGCCTAAGTTTTGAGACATTTGAGTGTTGAGTAGCAGAACTCAATGTCACGCTTTATCTTGTTACCAGAGCGATGAAACCAAAATAATAAATTACCCCAAATAGGAACAGGACACTTAACCGTCACAACTACAGCTTTATATTAATTTCATATATTGAAAGAAATAAGTTTTTCTATATAATAATGATTAATTTAGTTAAAATTGTTATTATGAAAATAAATTGCAATCTCGTTATGATTGCAGTCATTCTACATGCAATGATGACATCAGCCGGCCTTGGATGCTAGCGGCACCGCTCTGTCTTTACGTTGGGTTCCCATGTTAACTTTTACATTTATATACATTTTTAGGTGACTAATGCCTGAACTAAGTAGAAGAGTGACTAAAACGCATGGAAATATGTTATAGCATTGAGTGCTATAAAATGAATATTAAACCAATTTGTATTAAATATAATTGACGAAACTTTTAAAAATTCGTTGTTTTTGTCAATTTAAAGAAATTGATTGTTATATTAATTCAGACCGAGAATCGACCCCATATTCTTGACGTTCATGTTGAGAAATTCTCAACTGTGGTAGTATCTTATTAATACAGCTGCCAATATTATTCATTTTTAGGCCGGTACAATCTAGTAGTTTCAATTCTACTCAAGCAAATAAACTATTATCATTTCGTCCCTATGGTAACAAACTAAACGTAGCGTTAAGTTGCGCCACGTAACACGTAATGACTAGGTTCCCTCCACCCACCCCGTTATATATGCGGGAGATAGCTTGAACCTAAAAGAAAATCCCAAGTCTATAGAAAACGGAGGTTCCATTGCATAATACACTACTTTGTGCATAATCGCGCGTCTCTGTCTCATTACCGCGATGCAGTTGCTATGCGACAGCGTTGTGACGTCACGCGTAGTGACCTTGGACTCACACCGATTCTAGAAATGCTCTTCTGTAATAGACACTTGTCAGTTAGGAATTTTACTGAAAAGTGCATACTATATTAGCGTGCTCTAAGTTATAGGTATATATTGAATATTTTCCTGTATGGGAAATTTGCTTTATATTATAGTTTTTTGAACTTCCCGTTGCTCCCCGCATATAGCAGGTAGACAGAGGGATACTTGCATTAAGACACTGCGTTCCCTAATTTTGGAGACGTCGAGTGTTGAGTTGCGGAATTCTACGCCATCCTTTGTCTTATTTCCAGAGGATATTATAACTATTTTCATATTTTTGTTAGCTTCACGCTCTGTCTCGTATCGTAGTGTAGACAGAACCTAGTTCATATGTTTTGGGCGGGAACGACGGGACTTTCTTACCAGAACGGGAAAATAATTTAAATAAAATCATTTTTTAAATGGGCATCGAATCCTCTAACAGCGCGATTATATTACTTTTAACACATTTTCTTCAATTATGAATACAATTTGCATTAAAATTTTGTGTAAATGAAACCTTTCTACACACTGCAAGGTATTGAAAACCGTGTAAAGTGTCAGTGGTAACGTTGTATTGTGTCAACACTACCTTATCACGTCATGTCATAAATCGTACGATATTTCCCTTCCTTTCCTTCACGATAACAAATTAAGTACCTGTTATATTTCCTCTTGAGATTGTAGGATAGTGCATTTCAATATATATAAAACTCTTTCGCTACTGAGTGACTGACAGACAACGTACAGACTGGACTACTGGACTTTAAAAAATGACAATTGGTATAGGTAGGGGAGCTCTGAGAGAGAATTTCTAAGAAAACACGCAAACCGAATTGCGGGCGACTAGTAGGTACATTATAAATAGTTACACTATTGCTTGTGAGAGAAAGGAATGTTGAAACATTGTGTGTATTCTTCAGTTTCTGAATAATATATTCATATCATAATTAAACTCGACATTCCATCGAGTGGGAATAGAATCCACGACCATCGCATACATCCAGACACTATACTTTCTATCATGAAAACGTCTAATTAAATCTTTATAATATTTCATACAAAATATAATCTCCTTTGACATGATACTAACATGTTGAAAAATATTAAAGAAAATAAAGCTGTATTCGCGTCCTCGAATAGAAAAAGTTTAAAAATGCTTTGGATTTTATATTTCCCCTTTGTGACTTTTGCCAGTGAGCTTTCAGAGCTTTATAAGACAACAAGAACTTTACAAAAAAACGTTCGACATACTGCCGTCGCGGGTTTATGTCATATGAGGAATTAAATTGTAGAAATAAGCATATTATATGCATTTTAAATAAAATTCCATTATTAATTTAAACTGGTTGCTTTTTGCTAATTTTGTTAATTTTAAATGCGTATTATTTCTATAGAAATATATGTATGTACTATTCTATGCTATAGTATTATAAAGCTGATGAGTTTGTTTCGTTGAAGACGCTAATCTCAAGAACTGATTTAAATTGAGAAAAAAATTATGTTAGATAATCTATTCGTCGGGAAAGGCTGTATGAAAAATTGCGATTCGTTTACCCATTTTCAGGATTCTCCGTTGTAAATCAAATAAATCAGCTTCACGCTGCATCGCGGGATACACAGCAGGGTAGGCAGAGGGAATCTTGTGTTAAGACACTCCGTTCCCTACTTTCTGCCGAATTCTGGAGGCATGGCGTGTTGAGTGGCAGAACTCAACGCCGCGCTTAGCCTCGACACCAGAGGGAAGAAATGGAAATATAAATTTAAGTAAATATTTCATCTCCTCGAGTAGGGTTCGAACCCATAACCATTCGCTTTGACAGTCACACTTCGTGCCGCTGCGCCACGACTGGTCTCAAATTCTTCAAATTCTTATAAACTTCGTTGTTCGTCTTTTTTCTACGTTCATCTAAGATCTAATAAAAAAATGTTACTATAGTAGTATTACTTCACTACTAGTGACTACTTCACTTTTAAAATAACTATATCATCTGGATGAGTAAATCGCTAACATTAACCCAACGCATTTTGCCCTAACCTGCCCCGGAAAAACATTTTTGTAGATTGCCTACTTGGTTCTCATTACCGGGACTAGTTAATGTCGTTTCAACGCTTGGACCGTGAAAAAGTAATGACCTGAAAAATATATCTATAATACTAATTATGCATATAAATATGTATATATACATACTTACATACATACACATATGTATGATGATATCATCTGATGTGATATAAAATTGTAGTGTTTGATTGAACGCACTTATCTCAGGAACTACTGGTTACAATTGATAAATTCTAAATATTGTGTTAAATAGTTTTTTTATCGAGGAAAGTTATACGACATCTGACAGCACGTCAATTATTTAAGTGCTACCTTAGAGTTATCTCGGGCACTGACAGTGTGTCGTGTCACTACTCTTATTTATTTACGGGATTTGGGGGCGAAGCCACTGATAAAAAATATAGTATCTTTTTTTAATATATTAAAAACAAGAAGTTTACTATCAGTAGCAAAAATAGGATACGCAAATATTTATATTAGAAGTTGTTTATAAATAATATACATATACCTAATAAGAATGACCAATGAAATGTATTAAAATCGCTTAAGGTGACCTGACGGCCATGTTTCTAGAAAACTAGTATACACGACGATGATATATTTTTTATGTTATTTTTTAACATATTTTTTTAAATGCTAATGTGTAGATGCTACGTAGGTATAGTAACAGAGTGTATTATCACTAGGTTCTCTCTGGTTACTCTCCAGCGTGCGGGATACAGCGTGAATCTGAAAGGATTTTCTTTCTTGACTTTTCTTTGGCACGTGTGATACATGACCACCAGCAAAACTCCATCAAGCACCATTAAATACGATTCAATGCCACTAAATTTGACTCGTCAGGCAAGCCCACCAATGCTTATTATCTTGTTGCCTACTATATGCTGGATGCAGCGTCTACCTGAACACAGTAATTGTGCAATATTTTATTTTCATAAACCTTCAGAATTGTAGAAAGTGGGGTGTGGTGGTAGCTGGTATCAGCACTAGGTTCCCTAGTACCCTGTATGTGCGGCATACAGCGTATAAATAATAAAACAAATATAATCTTTAAAAGTTTACTAACAAACATTACTATTATATTATTGTAAATTTTACAATATTCAACATTTATAGAGGTAATTTACAAAATATAGCTATTGATCGCGTCTACACCAGATGGACGATAACCTAATCGTAATGTCACTAGTTTGAACAGATGTATCTGCGCGGCCTCGGCATTGACATTGAAAACAGAATGTGATAAAATTATAATGAATGTTGTATATATATTACGTATGTTGAATGTTTTTGTGTGATGATTTGTGTATTTGTATTAATAGATATTTCTGTGTTAATAGCTTCATGAGGGAAATAAATGGAAGCTGGTTGTTAATTTTCGATAAAATAGGTGTTGAGTGGCGGTATTCAACACCGCGTTTTACCTTGTGGGCAGAATCAAACCCACAACAGTTGTGTTCACCATAACACGCTTGGACAATGTGTTATAATATTTTAAAACACTTCTTAACGAGATAGTAAACAAATCATAAAAATTGGTGCCATTCATTAAATTTATAAAGACATAAAATTTTCTGTATTTAGTCATAAATCTATTATTAGTTAACTTTACATTAATCAAGTTCCGATTTAACCAGAATTAGTTAGTAGTTAAATTTAAACTAAAACTATTGAAACTACCAATTCAGAGCGAACAGGTGGTTCGATGAATAATTTCGTTCGTTCGAGGCTAAACAGATGTTCCTATCAGTGGCCCCGACATTGACATTGAAACCCGCTACTATTTAGATTCGATTCGTAATTACATATGCGAGTTAGGCCGTTGTACCGCAGAGTGACAATGTCAATCTGTAAACGCGACGGCTGTAGGTTCGATTCCTACTCGGGGAAATGATTATATATTTCTTTTACTCCTCGTGTATCTGTTAGACAATACTGTATATGAGGAAGACATCTTATTGCTATTAAAATTTGATTATTGAAAATATAATCAAATTGATAACCTTCTTCTATCTTAAATCGGATAATGTTACCATCATGGGCATGAAAACTGAAGAAACTTCTTAACATTAAATGGATAATAATACCCATGACGTTGCATAGAGAAAGTTCATACTAGTGCTTGGATCTTGCGACTTGGACAAAGTCTATAAATACTGATAAACGTGACAATTGTGGGCAGAACTCCACGGCGGACTTTATTTTGACAGTGGACGAGGCGAAAGAGGTATGTAGAGTCCGTAGCGTTTAGCGCTCCGTTCTCTCTGACTACCCCGCTAGGGAAAAAGCCATGATAGCCTCAAATGAGCACTAAAATTTTAAATTACAAAGAAAAAACCTATTAAACCTATTGTTATTTTTTTTTCCAAATAATGTTTAATATTTAGCTCATTTTCAAGAAAACATTCCACTAACGTCAACTAATTGAGGAAAAGCTTATCCGTTACGTTACGTGCATCACGTCACGTCGAGTAACGATGACTTGCTAGTTCACCCTCCATTCATACACTCCTCGAGTACCAAAAGTTAAGGTAATGATAGATATATTTTAAATGTACTATTTTTAGTAAGTGACTCTAACTTTTTTAGCTTTATTGATTTCTACATTGAGGGTGTCTTGACGTAGGGGCAAGCGTGCGACTGCAAGCACGATAGGTTGTGGGTTTAATTCCTCCTTGAACAAAATATATATTTAATATTTTCCTTTATTGCTCTGGTGACCAGGCATACCGCGTTGTTCAGCTCTCAAAGGCGAGAAGTGCGGAATAGAGTGTCTTAAACCTCTGCCTACTTTGCTATGTGCGATTATTATTTCATTCAATATCCAAAAATATTTTTCTAGTTTGTTTTAATTCATAACTAATATAGGTATTGTAGCAATTTTATATATGAACTTTGCTTTGGTGGCCTATTCCTGTCTGCTCCGCTCCTTTTAATTAAAAAAAAACTTTTAAGTACATATTTTGGCATTTTTTTTATTATAGCACCAACTTTTACTATAGGTTAAATTTATTAAAAAATATTTATTAAAATATAATAATTTGAACGCGCAATCATAATTTTTTTAATTAAATTTTACTATTTCAAAGTATTTAATAAATTCCTATAAAAACTAATAACTTATTACTCGATAGGTATAACAGAACGAATATGCATTTGATAGTATCGGTGACAAGGTCGTACTATGCGTCACTATATTTCTTTAATGTCTTATAAAATGCGGATACATGCGCACATGCACGTACACACACTATTTTTTTAAACTGCTTAAAGCTATCAAAGCGCAGTTAAGATATGTTTTTTCTCTAAAATCCTGATATTACTAGAAGTCGCTTTAGTTCCATGAACTTTCAAGACGTAAAATGTAAAACTCCCTCTAAGCCTCTCTGGTGGTCACCTACACTCCTAATCTACCTACATAAATACCAAATTTCCACTTTCTCAGTCCATTCGTTTTGCCTGTGTGTTGTCACTCATCAACGGAAGAGTTTATATAGGTATTAGTAATATATTACTGTTGGTATTACTAATACTAACTTAAGTTAACTTAAGTTACTAGTGAAACTTAACTTAAGGTACTAGAGAGCTCGACTCGCACGACTGAATTACACAATTATTTATTTACTAAATATTAAAAAAACATACGGAATCATACGGGACTTTCAACGTAAAAAGTAGCCTGTATGTTAAACCATTACTCCCTCTTTCCCCGTGTGAAGACCCCCTAAGAATCGGTTCAGCTGTTCCAAAGAGTAGCTCGGACAAACAGAAAGACATACAACGGTCAAAAATTTTTGAAATCAAACGATTCTAAAAATATTTTTACTTATGTTTCTTTGTTTTAATATTTCAATTTATTTATTTGAGTGTATGTGTATATGTATATTTATTATGTATAGATATAAATAGACCACACTTCATATTATTAGATTTACAGGGGACTCCCCTAAACGCCTCATAGTCTGATGCAATCCCATTTAAACATTGCTTTTAATTTTATTTACTATATATTACTAATTCAGTATCTTATTTTTATCATATATACAAGAGCAATTTAATATTTTTTAATATAAGTTAAAAAAATAATTAAATATATATGCAAACGATAAAAACGCAAGGTGAGGATAACTAGATTAATATAAATTTTACCCTTTAAAGAATATGAACCCACGACTGTAGCGTTCGGTCAACTAACTGAACGTTTATAATAAAAAATGTTTGGTATATTTTTAGGTATTAATATTATAAGTGTAGTGGCACAGTGTCTGACTGTAAACACCACAGTTGTGGGTTCGATTCCTGCTTTAGAATAAATTATTTTAATTTCCTCGTTCTGGTAACGAGACAAAGCGCAATATTGAGTTCCGTCACTCAACACCCAACGTTTTTTAATACTAGGTCCTTTACCTACATTGCTGTACCTCGCACATAGCGGGGTAGGCAGAAGGGACCTGGGAACTTAGTATTGAAACACTCCTGTCCGATCAAGACACTTTCATCCCCCACTTTCCCCCGAAATCCGGATATACTAGAGCGAGGTAACGAAAATTGAACGGGAATCGAACACACAGCCTGCCTCGCGTATCGTTTATAGTTGCACGCCTATGTTCCAGAGTCACGACCTCCACGACCTCATATATACATATACATACATTGTTACCTGTAATTCTTTATCCAACATCGAAGGCCTGGAAGTGTATAAAGTAATAATTTACAAAAGGTCCTTGACGCCGTAACTCATTTGTGTAGGTACTTGAGGCTTACCTTGAACAAAGCCCCGTAATTTATATAGCGTTCATAATTCCCAACTAAATTTATGACGTGCAAAATTATTTTGGTGTAATCTGGACGCATCTGCTATTCGAAATTCACTTTTGTATTG
Organism: Heliconius erato x Heliconius himera; assembly: GCA_013421005.1. Taxonomy (NCBI): domain Eukaryota; kingdom Metazoa; phylum Arthropoda; class Insecta; order Lepidoptera; family Nymphalidae; genus Heliconius; species Heliconius erato x Heliconius himera. The sequence continues at coordinate 113,489 of JAATLQ010038561.1, read as the reverse complement.
GAAAAATTTTGTATACAATTAAAAATAACAAATGTGAACATTGGGGTGTAGTGGAGGATGGTTGTGGGTTCGTTTCTTGTTTTTTTTGTCTTAAAACATAATGCGGCGTTAGGTTCCACCAACGTCTCGGTTATAAAGAAGTGGGAAATAAAACTGTAGCTGTAAATCCAGTTACAACATTGAGCTTATTACTTTTTAAAGTATTATGCCTCATTTAGAGAAGAAAAATACTTTTTGATTAGAAAACGTACAATTTGAACGTAGCTTTGAACTCGCTTCTCTCAGAAACCGTTTTTTTAATAATCAGCAATTAGAAAACACAGAAATATATATAACTAAATATTACCTCTACATTAGATACAAAAAAATATATATGGCTAGTGCGTCATTACACCGACTTATTGAATACAGGCTTCATATAACGCGTAATTGGTTGTTCTGCTATAGAAATAGACGAATGGGCGTTTAGCTTTTGGCTTTTCAGTATTTTTTTTTTGTTATATGAATAGCAAAAAAGACCATTGAATCGATGTCATTATTTCAATTGATACGATTTCAAATACGAGATTTGAAAAGAATTTAAAAATAACATGAAATTTATTGTTTTTAACTCAATTTTGAATTATTTTTTTTATATAATTATTCAAGAAAATCATATAATACTATTCAGCTTTACGATTTAACTCGCAAATAGCAGATTAAGCAGACTTAGTGTTAAGACACTCCGTTCCCCATGCACCTTCCTATTTTACAGACTTTACGCATTAAGTATAGGAGCTTAATACCGTGCTTAGTCATATTACAAGAGCGAAGAAATAAAAATAATTATTTCGGGAATCAAACTTATAACCATCACAACGACTACCTCATATAATTTGAGCCTTATAAAAAAATAAACTAAGTATATTTATTGTATATGGACATATACAGTACATATAACTAACTACTAGATTTATATAAACATTACCTAAATTTATTCAACAATAAAAAAAATTGGATCCAAATACAAACACATAAAAAATGTTTAACACACGCATCGTAAAAACAAAAGTGAAAGGCTTATTTTATTATAATTTTTACATCGACGAACACAAAAACAACTGTCGTACGTAAACAAAGCTATATAGAAATAAATCAATGCTGGCAATATCGACAGGGGAGTGACGGATTTAGGTGACCAGGGGACGTGACGAGGCTAAGTAATGATGTATGACGAAAGTTCTCCGAATGTATTTCTTGAGGCATAAGTCTTTTACTGCTTTATCAGTTTAATGTAATGAATTGTTGTTAAGGTAGTGAGGGGCCCTCTGTTTGGATATGAACGTAGGAATAGTTTTGCTGATTTTTTTATTATGTTATACTATTTTATTTGCTGCGTAGGATAGAAGAGATTGGTTGTAGAAGTTTCTTTTGCATGATTTAACTTTTTATATTAAACGCTCACAATTTTTTTATAGGTTCACGCTTATCCCGCACATAGCAGGGTGGGCAGAGGGAACCTGGGAATTTAATATTAAGACACTCCGTTCCGACACCCAAAACGCAAAATCTTATTTATTTGAAATTTGTTTGACTTTGACTTCGAATATTGTTTCCGTTTTTCCGCTCTGTCCATTTTACCTATGATGACAGATATCAACGTGCCACTTTTTTCTTTGTGGAAAATGTCATTTATTTAAATGTAAGCATTTTTCCAAGTAGAATTACCCGGGAAACAGCGCTTGTGCGCTCACTAGACTTTGCAACAACTGCAAAATTATAGCGTATAACGTTGATATAATATAAAACTTAATATAAAGATACCAAAAACTAATATAAATACACAATTAAATATTCAGCCAATACGCAGAAGAAAAAAACGCATCTATAGTTATAAATATATAGCTAATCTTGAACTAAAACTCCAGTACAGCATCACGATTTACCGGAAATACTCGTTCAGCGTAATCGGAACTTCTTGATTAATATCTGAACAAACAACTACAAGTTTAGCAGTTTACGTGCCCTTTTGCTGGATTTGATGTATTTTGTTTACTTGTTGTTGAGTGGTTTTTTTTACTATACTTTATGTAATATAATGGTAGATACGGATCTGATTGCAAACGCTTTGGGTTCGATTCTATTTCGGAGATTGAAATATTTTCGGTCGCTCGCCGTGCGACAATAAAGTGACTTATCACTGCTTTTCGTATAGCACATACAAATTAGGTTAGACTTAAACTATTCCTTAGGATTCATATTCTAGTAATGAAATATTTTCATTATCTCGCTTTGGTAAGAAGACAAAGCATGGCGTTAATCTCCGCCACTCATCACGCAGACAGGAGTATCTTAACATTAGGCACTCATAGTCTACTCTGTTTTACCCGGGATACTGCATGAAGCTATCCAATTATTCACATTAATATGTAAAATTAATTCCTTAAAAAGTCAAAGCAATTTACATTACAAGCTCAGCAGTGAGAAAGGGAACTGTATAACAAATAAAAGCTTATAGAGCAGCTTTCAGGTGAGAATGCCGTAGTTTATTATAAAATTCTTTGAACTTTATTGTCCCGGTACAAACAGAACCGTCAGTCGAGGGTTTATTACGACTTTAGCGAAATGCATATTGTACAAAACGAAACGTGGTACTAGGTACCGATAAATTTTTGCTTTCACCGATGTGGAAGATTTTACTTTATGCAGGTTATATATTTGTTACTTAAAATAGGTATATGCTATAGTATTGCTACGAGATTGGTATGTCAAGTATTTTTTTATATAACTATTTAACCAGATGTATTCTTTATTTTATTTAAAAGATGTATGTAATATCTTCATACACAAAGATGCAGGTGTCTTCTAAAAATAATTTTAAAATTAGGACTTACAAGGTAAAACGGAAAATCCCGTTCAAAGTATTCCCGTTCAAAGTAAGAATACTTTGTCGGAAAAATTAAAAAAAAAAACTTTTCTTTGTCTACAATTCTCAAGGAACCTACAAATTTCAACTTCTTAGGGCCAACAGTTGCGTCTGTACCTTGTCTGTCCTTCACTCATTAATTTAAAAGTTTTACATACATATAGATTGCTAAATTATGTTTAAACGCACATTTTAAGAAAATTATATAGTTTTAATTATATAAAACTTATACTTAATTATAGAAAAAGGATCACACATTTCCAGACCACCCTCTGAGTTAATCCATTTACATTATTTAAACATTCTATAAGAAGAAGGGGGACTTTTTTTATTTTCAAGTCAAATTGTAATTTTATTTAGCCGATTACTGAAAAATCGTCGTGATTGATCATTCACTCAGTTCTAAGTGATCGTTCCTTCATCCGGTCGCTTACATTCCGCTTTCACGAGCGTTTTATTGGTGCGCAACACTGTTTCTTAGAAAACGCCTTAAATTCTAAGACAAATGGTGCTTCTCATACATATTATTGTAGTATTGTTATCTATATTAAAATACTGTAATAAATTATTGTGTTTAACTGTACGATGTTTGTGGGTTCGATTCGCGGAAATCTATTATTTTACTGGATTAAATTAATTCTTTTCTTTTCGGTTTCGCTATTCAAAGGGGCACGGAGTGTTTTATCACTGAATTCCCTCTGTCTGCCCTACAATATGCGGGATACAGCGTGACATTAAATAAAAAAAACACAGAAATTCGCTAAAAACCGACACTTCCCCCATATTTATTCTCAAACACAACGACAAGTAGTCTCGCGTTACCGTCTCGTGTAAAAAACGCGACACGTTTGCTCAAGTAATGCTTGAGTCAACATTCCTGTTATCCAGGGAACAGATTTGAACTCCCCCTCCCCTCCTTTAGGTGTCGGGCATAGAGTAAATACGATTAGTGTGACCTAGTGGTAGAATTATAGATAATAGTTAGGTTTTTTTTTGTTATTTCGCGTTTAGTAAATTAGGGTTAGTACAATATTTTTTTTTTTTTTAAATATACGTATAGGTGTTTTTTCTATTATTATATTTTTTTATAATGCATTTCATACACTATACGTGCGCCTGATGAGTCAGTAAAGGCAATATTTCGTATTTGTTAGAATGGTTTTGGGTCGTCGCGGCGCAATCTGACAGCGTTTGTATGAAGTGACTATATTAAAATTATTTTCATTTCCTCGCTCTGGTAGACAGAAGCGCGGCGTTGAGTTCCGCTACTCAACCCACTATGTCGATTGAGCGGTGCATGCTGGGGCACCAAGTGTCTTAACATTAGGTACCCCTGCTTACACGATGCGAGAAAAAACGGTAAGCTACTTTTTTGTACTAAATAAGCGACATCCTGAAACCATTCTTATTTACTTGTTCTGTGTCATTGATAAACAATAGCCGTGCGGGGAAACCCGGTAATGGGACGTGAAATGGATTATTTTGACAAGACGTATTGTTATATATTTTTTAAAGTATTGGAAAATACTCTGGTATCTGAATATAAGGAAGTTTTGTGAATTAATTTTTTTAGCTTTGTGTTGTGTCTCGTATATAGCAATGTAAAGCATATAAGGAAAATATTTTCACTTCCTCGCTCTGATAGAAGAAGAAGACTGTTCTCAACATGCAATGTCTGAAAAAATAGACGAAAGTAGAGAACGGAATGTCTTAACACTAGGCCCTCTTCATATCATTCGCAATACAGCATGAAGCTGATAAAAAGTACAGATAAAATAAAACCTACCCCAAAATTAGTAAAAGTAAAAAAATATAAAGAATAAACGTACAAAATCAATATACTCCAAGTAAGTAGATAGGTAAGTACGTGTAACACTCGTATGCAAACACTAAGTCCAAGATAATCCACCAACCACCGGAGCTTCCCGAACTTATCTGAACTTATCCGCAGACATCCAGACGTTTAAATCAAGCTAACTTTTACATTGCAATCTTTGCGGTGCAGTGGTACAGTGGCTGGATGAAGACGCGACGGTTGTGGATTTGATATAATCTTTCTGAAAATCTTTTATTTTAGTTATTATTACATATTTTAAATGAAAGTCTTTATTTAGATTAATTGTAACGTAAACGTAATGCAATTATACAATTTAGTATTATAAGTTTTTTGTATTAGCGAGGATGTGGGGCTTATCAAACCTGATGTAATGATTGGGTTTATGCTCACACACAGCTGCCTTCTATATATTCTTGACATCGGAGATGTTTCCACAATGTGCGTAATATCCGGTTAATTGGGCGGTGCGTGGGGAACGGAGTGTCCTAATATTACGTTCCCTCTGCCTACCCTGCTTTTTGCGGGAACATATCTAAACTTAACCCCAGACATCCAGACGTTTAAATCAAGCTAACTTTCACGTTGCAATCTTTCCAATTCAAGTCCTTTGGCGGTCCTTTAGAGCCCCAAGGTAAATGAAATTTTATACGGTGTTTTGTTGAAGAAAATGTATTTTTAAGTATTTTTTGATTATTAGATGCTATTACTGGATTTAAATGTTTTTTTTTATTTAAGTAAATATGATTTACAATGACATTAATCACACTGAGTGGAATTAATATGTTTTTTCCTAATTTAAGTTTAACTTTTAATTTTTAAAATACTTATTTAGAAAACGTATAAAAATTTTAACGTAGCAGGACTCGAACCCGCGCCTCCTGGAAACTGACCTAGTCGGTTTCCAGACAGCTTTCTAAATAAGTATTTTTCTTTCCTAAGTGTGGAATAACACTTTAAAAATGTTTATAATTTTTAGTTCATAGGCAAACAGAAGCAAACATATTATTTTACTTTTTAAGGAAAACATCAAACCTATAAACTAGAAAAAAATAGATGATTTATTTTATCTTATAATCACGCATCTTAACACTAGTCCCCTCCACCCTCTGTCTACCCTTATACCGTATATAAGGTCTACTCCAATACCTTATCTATATGGCCATGCCAAAAAAATCATTCAAGTAAACAAAAAGTAATGAACAAAAGTACAAAATCACAGTTAGCATTTAATCAATAATCATACAACAAAAGTACATACACTGTGGTTTTTTTTTCCACACAAAAAAAAGGAATTCAATACATTTTTTTTATTTCTATTACGAATCAAAAGGTAAGCGAGGCAAAGTAAAGTGCACTAGAATGCTAATGAAATAAAAGTCATCGGCGGTTATTGTGGCAATTGTGTTTATATGTACCTGTATGAGGCCGTCGTGGCGTAGTGCCGAGACGTGTTAGGTTCGATTCCCATTCGAGGGAATGAATTATTTAATATTTTAGTTTCTTCGCTCTGGTAACAAGACAATGCGCGACGTTCATTTCCGCCACTTAACATGCAATGTCTTGAAATTTGGGCGAAAAATGGAAAACGGAGTATCTTAACGTTAGGTTCTCTCCGTTTATTATACTATAAGCGGGATACAGCGTGAAACTGTATATTTTTAGGTATGTAGGTATACTATATATATATATGCATGTAGACTGAACAACCGTTCAGAACAAAACTGAAATGCTTGCGGTAATGAGAGAAGCAATTAAAATACTCGTCGGTTACAGAATTTGATGGGAAACTTGGTATAAGCTGGTGAGCATGTGTTTCTTTTGAAGTTATTAACTAATTGAGGTGGTACTAAGTTTGATTTTTGTTTCGAGTTATATTTTAGAAATGTATATTGTAGCGACAATAATGTAGCGTTTATATAGGGATTTTCTTGCGAAAGCGTTGCGTTGTTGCGTTGAATCCCTAACGCCATAGTCCGCCCATATTATAGACATTATGTATTGTGTTGCGGAACTCAACGCCGTACTTTATTAGCGTACCAGACCATAAATATAAAAAAATACAATCAGAAACAAAAAGTTTCAGTAAAGAAATTAGCCCTAATTTCTTTACTGAAACTTTTTGTTTCTGATATTGGCGATAAGCATATGCTATAACGCCATCTATTTTTCATAGTCCTGCTACTACTAATATTATAAACGTGACAGTCTGTGAGGTTCCATGTTTGTTTCAATTTCACACCAAAACTACTTAACGGATTTAGATGAAACTACAATAAAATAGCTTAATATAATAACACATAGGCTACAATTAATGTAAAGATTTGACTAAAATAAAAAAAAAATCAGCTTCACTTTGTATCCCGCACGCAGCAGGGTAAACAAAGGGAACCTAGTGATAAGACACTCCGTTCCCTACTTTCTGCCGAATTCTGGAAGCATTGCGTGCAAGCGAAGAAATGGAAATATAAATTTAAATAAGTATTTTATCTCCTCGATTGGGGATCGAACCCACAACCAGATATATAATAAGTTTACGGAGCCGAAGCCGCGTATGGGTCGCTAGTATCAAATATTCAAACAATGATACTCTAATAACCTCCATAGCACTAATAGCGTCGCGAGCAAATATTGATACGTACTACCATGCGAGCTATTTTTAGAAATACTCTATATTTCTCTTTTAAGTTCATAAGTACTGGTTAGTAAATAAGCTTTGTCTATTTCGATGTGCAATTTTGCAATTTATAGTGGGTCTTTAAACCATTATTAGACAATTATATGCCTATTCGGTTTGTAATTTTGTATTATTTTATTTAAACAGAAATTGTGGTTTGTTTTGTGTTTTATATAAAGTGTCTTTAGTATAATCTATTTAAAAATAAACATGAAAGATCTGCTTTGTCACATTGGGATAGGGTCCAATTATAATCGCAGTGGTTGTAGGTTTTATTACCAGTCCCACCGCTCTGAAAGGCTAAGTGCCGTATGGAGCTCTGCCACTCGAAACTCAATTCGGGCAGAAAGTGGTAAATTTAGTGTCTTATTACTTCGCTTCCTTTGTCTACCCTGCTATGCGGGAAAAAATTTGAAACTGCGTTGATCACTTAAAATAACGAAAACAAAATACTATATATTTTCCGAACGCATAAAATCCATATAATATATTCCCAACATAACCATAGGTAAAACTAAACAACCTAAAGTTTACGTATTACATTATAATACAAGTAAAAAAAAGCTTACTCCATACTAAAAGCTTAAAACCTGCTGTTTATGTTAATAATTTGGCAGCGACTGACACACGCTTTGCCAGTCCCTTTATCAGTAAGGTTTCTACGGGACTGCTGTCACACCGATATGATGTATTTATTCGTATTATTATATTATAAAAGTTATATCAGGTCATAAAAATCTATGATTTGTGTTATTAATTTTATTTAATGTATACTTAAGCGGGGACGTATTATTTTTTATTTATTTTTCTTATAATTATTTTATTTTTGATAAGAAAAGAAAGAGTGGCGTTGAATCCCGCCACTTAACACGAAATGTGACGGAAAGTATGGATTGGAGTGGCTTAACACTAAGCTCCCTCTGACTACCCTACGATGAGCGGGATACAGCGTGAAGCTAAAAAATCATATACATATATAGAACAAGACAATGGATAAACATTTGCAACTTGCATAATTCATACGATGTGATAAAACAGAAATTTTACAGCTATCCTAAAAACGGTATCACTCTAAACCTAGGAACTTATCTATTAGTTAATAGAGTGTAAATTTAAATAGCCGGTTTAGTCATCTTGGTTCAAAGCAAAGGAACGTATCGTCAGCGTGACTCGCCCTTCATATGTTAGAGCTAACCAATATTTGTCTTCATCAAGTCTATTATTAAATGCTTAAGAGTTGATGCTTATAAATTGATTTTTTTTATAGCTTTTGTAATGTATATGTAAATTATGTTTGGTGTTTTTTAAGCTAGGTTGCGTGTTTGGGAAGTGTAAGGTTCAAAAACAATTTCTAGTCCTTAAATAGGAACTAGAAATTTGAAAAAAAAAATTTGCTACGTACAAATCTCCACTCAATGTTTACTCCATTTTGCTATCCATTAGCGAAGTAGTGTGTAGCATGATGTATCATTAAAAAAGTAAATTGAAATGAAATATTGGAATATAAGAGGCCATTGTGGCATAGCAGCATAGCGTCTTACTGTAGACTCTACGGTTATGGGTTCGATTCTCACTTAAGGTAATAAATTATTGTCATTTTCTCGCTCTGGTAGTAGTAGTAATAATACAAACTGTTATGTCTAAGAAGTCAAATTATAAAATAAATAAAATTAAAAATTAAAAAGAAACTCATAAAAAAAAATCTTAAGCACGTAGAGCAGTACGGGAATCTATTTAAGACATTACTGACTCTTATATAACTTCCTTCCCTAAGTTATTACGAACGTCTAGGGTTGATTGATACAGCAAGTCAACCAAAAGCAAAAGCTGCCACCCTCTGCGCCAAAAAAATATTACAAAAATCGATAGAACGAGGTACTCTTGAAGAGCACTCATGAACGTGTGTTCAAATTAAATACTTTGCTTTACTTTATTGGGGTTGTAAAAAAAAACAAAATTTAATGACATAAATATATTTTTAAGGGATATTTAAGATTGGAATTCGGCGGAAAGTGGGGAATGGTAGTGTCTCAATAGGAACGGAGTGTCTTAATACAGGGTTTCCAGGTTTTCGCTGCATATTCTACAATGTGCGGGATACAATGTGATCTTAAAAAAAAATGCATTTATTAAATTTCTGTACATATTTCGCTTGTCATCTTACTTAAAATTGATTTTAATAAAAAGGCAAACAAATTAATGATTATCAGTAAAGAAACTTTTATTAAGTAAAATTAGAACCCATAACCTATAAGAATCAGGCAACAATATTCACCAATATACCTTAAACAGTTCCTTCAAATGGCTGACACGGTGTGACACACGCCCACATCGCACCTTTAGTCCGACGGTTACTTTTATTGCACAATTCGCGCCTAGCACATGCTTGTAATACAGATTGGCACATACGACGGGATCGATATACTCTACTTCTATACTATACAGTACCTTTAGTTATTCTTTACAATAATTATTTTATTGTTGTATAGATTATAAATGGATCGTCCCGCAGCGTCTGATGGTAAAAGCGGCGGTTGTGAATTCGATTCCCATTTGGTGGTATGAATCGTTTGAATTTCTCCACTGTGGTAACAAAAATAAAAATAAATAAATCAGCTTCACGCTGTATCCCGCACACAGCAGGGTAGGCCAAGGGAATCTAGTGTAATACACTCCGTTCCCCACTTTCTGCCGAATTCTGGAGGCGTGTTAAGTGGCAGAACTCAACGCCGCGCTTTGCCTCAACATCAGAGCGCAGAAATAGTAATATAAAATTAAGTAAATATTTCATCTCCTCGAGTAGGGATCGAACCCACAATCAGTCGGTTTTACAGTCACACTTTGTGCTGCTGCGCCACGACAGGCCTCACATTAAGTAAAATTTTAAGCTGCGGCCATCGTTTCTAATTAGAATTCATCGCATGTCCAATAAGATCGAAACGTCGTGTACAGTGAGCGTGCTGTATTAGCACGTGTGCTAAGTCGGTAAATATAGAAAGGAAGTGCTTTAAATTATTCTTTACATGAATCTTTTTATATATTTTTTTACAGTTAATATAGAATATATTATTTTTCTTTTAGCTCCATGCGTATAAAATAGCAAAATCTATTTATATTAATAAAGAATTGATGTATTCAGGACATCGTGGGTTAGTCGAACAGAGCCTGACTTAAACGCGATGGTTGTGGTTTCGATCGTTGTACGGGACAGTTAATTATGTACCTACATTTCCCCGCTTTGGTATGTCTCTGAGCCATACACGCAAGTATGGCTCTGAGTTCTGTTTCTTGACACGCAGTATCTCGAATTCGAACCTACCTATCTTGCTACTATGCGTGGGAAAGAAGAGAAGAAAAAATATATACATACAGTGTAAATCTAAAATGTTTCTATTGAATATAAGCTTAAAAATTTTTTTTTGTTTTGTTACAGGTAATTAATTCAGTGGAATACGTGTATAAGACCTACCAATGGTAGTTTAGAGGTGAGAATAATCAAATTGAAATAATTTTTTTTTGGGTGTAATATTATTTAGAAAAACTAAAACCATAAAATACGGCAACCGCCCAATCAAAGCAATTACATGTCATCATCATAAACAAACGAATTGACATTTTGTATTGTATACAATAATATTGACAGGTAACTCAGACTTGATATCTGATATTAAATCTGAATCTCGTTTTTTTTCTCCGCCAAAAAATTGTTTTAAAAACTCTCATAATGGAGGAGGTGCGTGGAGACTAGGTTAGATTAACATTAGGTTCCCTCTGTCTACCCTGCTTACCATTCCTGTACATCAACACCACTATAGTACCATTTATGACACATCGCATGTTGAGTGGTAAAATATAACGCCAAACATTTTTTTTTACTAACAAATAAATCTCAACCTACCGTCGACTTCCAACTTTTGAAAGAACAAAAAATAGGTGACAGTTACTAACGGTGCTTTTTCCTTTTATATGTCAAGGATTCCGAAAACCTAAAGTATCGCGTGTTTAAACATAAGATTGCCATTGTATTTAATTCAACTGCACAATTTGTATGGAACATGGCGCTACAAAAAAAGAATAGCGACAGGCAGACAGCTAATTTACTGGAATTCCACCTTTTTAGCCCCCGACGAAAATAGGGAGTGTTTTAAGTTTGACTAGTCTGTGTATGTTTGTTTGTATCTGTATGTCTGCCTGTGGCATCCTAGCATCAAAACGGATGAACCGATTTTGATTCGTTTTTTTATATGAGTTCTAGTTTGTTTACTTATAAGAACTTTTTATGTTGATAGTTTTTAACTGTCAATTATAAATTTAAAATGACTTGAATGACTAAATTTTTTTTTGTGGCAATCTAGTGTTAAGATACTCCGTTCCCATTAGACACTTCCGTTCTCCACTTTCTGCTGAATTATGGGGACATTGCGTTTTGAGTGTCGGAAATCAACGCTGCTGTTTGCCTCGTTATCACAGCAAGTAAATGAAAATATTAAAAATTTCATTTCCTCGAATGGGGATCGAACCCATAACCTATTGCGTTTACAGTCGCACGCTTATGCATCAATAAATAACTTTCATGTTATTTTAAAATAAACAAATAAAACCTTTTTAACAAATAGACCCTTAAAATGACTTGCCTTTGTGAATATTTGAACTAGGGCTAGAACCGCTGCCAGTCAGTTGTCCCTGCCAAGTTAGCTGTTGACCAGAATTAAACACGACAAACTGAGGCGTTCGCTAAATATTTTAACAAAAAGTAAATCTTAAATTAATTGTGAAGTTAAATATTTGGATGATTAAGGTCGTCGTGTTTAACATTGTTTTGTAAAATGATCAAAGTATTCATTAAATTATTATTTATTTTGAAAAAATCAAGGAGGCGCGAGTTCGAATCCTGCTACGTTTAAATTTTTATACGTTTTCTTTCCTAAATGTGGAATAACACTTTAAAAATGTAAAAAAAGTCATTAATTTTTTTATAATTTTTTTTATTATTCTTATACTATAAAGATGTTGTCAAAATTAGACTTCGGGTCATGCCATCTTACACTACTTTATTAGATGTTGGTGGTTTAAGCCATTTCTATATTAATTTAAAATAAAATATAAGATATCTAATCAATTAAGTCATGCTGTAACAAGCTATGTAATAAAATCCAAGAATCTGAATTACACGCATTTCTAATTGTTGTATCATTATAAAACCTGGCAGTTATATGTAGATCAGATGATAATACAATATTATGGTACCATCGAGCTGATCTGAAGATATCGAAATTGTGCTCGCCATATTTCTTCTTATATATAATGTGTTCTGTTGAAAAAGGCGTGTTTATGGTTTCTTTTTAGTATATTTTATAAGATTTGACTCTCCATTAATTAACGGAGAGCAGAGAAGATGTACCTAAGTCTAGGTCCCTCAAAATGCAAGGCACGCGTGTACGTGGCTATAATCCCATCACATACGGCACATCACGCTCGTTCCACATGACTGCAAGAGTGACTGCTCATTCACACATACATTGACTTGTATAAACAGACAAACACACGTCGTGCGCACCACGTGACCACGGCATTGTTGCGAGAGCCACCGGCAAGAGTGGCCGTGTGGCAGTCTGTCTATTGAGTGAGTACAGGAAATTAGCAAAGAAAAAAATGTTCATATAAACGAAATTACTAATAAAATCCGGTTCCCGGGGTAAAAACCAGGTTACGTGGTATACGAACTGTAAACCCCTACAGCTGACGGTACTCGAAAAGCAACGGGAAAATGTATAGGCTGCATTGCTCTTTCCATGGATTCAAATGTCATCGCAGGTTTATAAAGATTTAATAGGTGGACCCATCTATTAAAAATAATTCCCACTTTTTTCTATTTTCCGTCCAATTTTAAAGACATGACACGATGAGTGGGAAAACTCGACGTCTGGCTTAGTTTTCTCACCAGAGCTAACAAATAAGAATAATTCATTCTCTCGAGTGGGAATCGCACCCACAATCGTCGAGTTCTGAGTCCAAGTCAGTCAGACGTTTATCCCACTGCTCCACTACGTCAAGTAGCCCTCAGTACATTGATCAAGCTTTCTTAGATTACACATAACAAATGAGTTTAATCCCCAGAAAGAAACAAAGCAGGGTTTTTGAGAGCATCAGACACGTATTAGCGACTTAGCTATTGCTTTATATTTCGTGACTCTTGTACGGGACTCTTGTAGAATTAATCTTAGTTGTTTTATACTAATCGGGTGAAGCGCACTTGGTGACTTCGGCGATAAGTTCAAAGTCAGTTAAGTAGTATACATTTTTCCTAGCTTCACGTTATGTCCCAGACATAGCAGGGAGTGGCCAGAGGAAACCTGGATACCTAGAGTTAAGGTGCTTCGTTCCCGTTGAGACACTGAAGCAAAATAACAACTTCAATTTAGCCATAGCATATTCTCCTTTTTATTTAGCTCTATGTGGGTGATAATAAAGTAATAATAAAAAGTACATAATAGTAGAGTTGAAAGGACGATAATTTACATCCATCCACAGTTGAAAGCATATCTCCAATATATCTCGTTCGCGCCATTTCACGATTCGCCGCTTCCGTCGCCTTTACGATTTATACCGCCTCCCTTCAGATCGCTTCTTTGATACGTGCGTAAGTACGTAGCGCCAGCTTCACGCTGTATCTCGCATATGGTACAGTAAACAGAGGGAACCTAGTGTTGAGAATATGTCCACGTACCGCCGACTTTTTTGCACTTGTTGAGTGGCGAAACTCAACGCCGCGCTAAATAATAAATATATTGTCATAAAAAAAAGAACATGTTAAATAATTAAAATTATAGCAAACAAATTAACCTAGCTAGAACCGTATCATTGATTTTCAGTTACTACTTACAACCTGTACCCTGAAACGTTAATCGGAGTCAGTGACAGATAATATACTTTCCAGTTAAAACTAGTTGCAACCGGTTAAAACTATACTTAAAGTTAAAACTAGCTTTATTTTATTGGTGAAATTTAATCCACAATTATTTTCTTGTAATATATATTATATATAAAAATGTGACAGTTGTGTGTTGGATACCTACTCAGAAGTATGATTTATTTTCATTTCCTTGCATTGGAAACAAGATAAAGCGCTGCATTTAGTTTCGCTACTACGCCACATAATGTCTCAAAAATGAGAGTAATTGTAGATCGGAGTGTCTTAGCACTAGGTTCCCTCTGCCTATTCTGCTATGTGGTATAAAAAATGGGTTTTATAATCCAATTTTTTTACCCGTCCTCGGCCACTACCAGATTTATTCCAGTTGCACTAAACCATTTTCCCCGATATCGATATGTGGCAATCACCACGCGTGTCGCTTGGCCGCAACTCAAAATTTTTATTTCTCACTTTTGCACAAAGGGCTAGTCGCGTTCATATGCTTTCGTTTGACTGGCTTTGAATATGTGACGTTTTTAAAATTCTTTTTTTTCGCTTTTGAGATAATTCGTTTTGGTGTTTAGAATCGTGGCGATTTAGTAATATATTCTGTAGCAGGCTGTATCCCGCACACACCAGGGTAGGCAGAGGGAACAAACTGTTAAAACACTCCGTTCCCCACTTTCTGCTGAATTCTGAAGTCTTCTAAGACCGAAACCGAAACAAAGTTCAGAAAGCCACGTCTGGCCTCATGTGCTTTATTCTGTAGCCGTAACCAATATATGTAATATTGGTCATATATAAAAATCCGACTCTAGGGGCTGTTCGAATATGTTCAAATTTAATTGGTTGTCTGTATAAAGTAAATGAAGAAATAACGTAAGTTATTTGTCTATTCGGATAAAGTAACTGTGCATCAGATCATCATAGCGCAATTAGACAGCTTCTATCTATTAACGCCAGTCGAAAAATGACAATATTAACATCGTTTTCGTTTCTCCGCTATGGTAGACAAAACGAGACGTAGTGTTCCGCCACGTAACACGCCTACCTATACCGGAAAGCAGGAAACTTAGTGTCCTAAAATTAGGTCCTACTCTGCCATACGAGAAAAAACATGTGAATTTGTTGAAATATACGAGTATGTATTGAATATTTTTTAGCTTCACCCTATCACACCCCCTCATTCTCTTATTTTTAATTTACATGACTGTTTTATTTGCAAATGAATTTTACACTACAACCAATACAAAACCAAATCAAGCATCTAATATTTACAGAAAAAGCACAGTATTTTTGCTGTTGCACGAGATTTTTCTTGAAATAAGTGAAAAAAATGGCACAAAGCGCGCTCACCGCCGCGGTTTTAGCTATCGTGGAAACTGTAACCGAACCCCCGCGGACAGGATAGGTATAGGGGAGGTCTGTCGTCGGTCTGCGCGTTGATTTATATACAGTGGATTCTGTAAAATAAACCAAAATGAAATATCTAGTTGTGCTTGCTCTTTTATACTGTAAATACGTAGGTGGTATTTAATATATATTTTTTTTAGCTTCGCGTTGTGTCCCGCATTTTTGGGATACGTGGTGGTAGTAAAACCTAGTGTGACATGACACTCCTTTTCCTAATTTTCGAGAGAGACATCGCGTGTTGAGTGGCAGGCAGAACGTTGTCAGAAAAAATATTTTTCCCGACTGCTAAGGAAGGGTTATGTTTTTCGCGCGTATCTTGTATGTATGTAATATTCTTTATTACCTCGTATTTCCAGAACCGCTGAACGGATTTACATATTTGAGGTATCGTTAGATTCGTATTAGCAGCCCAAGTGTTCTTAGATAGGTGACGTTAATAAAAAATAATCATGGCGGCTGTGGTACGCCATTGGACTTAGTGAAAAAAAAAAAAATTCGTTCTGAATACTACAATATGGGTATCAAATTCAAGAGCTTAATTTCCGGATTTTAAAAAGGTATATCATAATTATCATTACCATAATAAATTGTAACAAAAAAGATGAAAAATAAAAAAAAATTGTAAATACAAAAACCCCGACTGCATCAAACTAAAAAGAAAATAAACAAGCCCAATAGTTTATTAGGTTTAACAGTCGGGACCTCTTTAAATTATGCGGGGTTCCTGGTAAAGATTTTATTGATTGAAGAATTACTTATAGGTCCCGTACAAATATTTTTTTTCTACTAATCATTGATTAAATCACAACCATTCCGTAAACCAAAATCACTTAGACATTATCACATTGCACCATAATAGCTTCATAGGCAGAGCGAACCTAGTGTTAACACACTCTGATCCCTGCTTTCCACCCAATTTTCAAGACATCTGTCCTACCCACCGTTTTTATCCAAAGTGAAGATGTAAAAATAATTCATTCCCCTGAGTGAGAATCAAACCCACAATCGTTTTTCGTCACCATCCAATTATTAGAATAACTCTACCTAAATAAACGGAAAACCCATATTTTATACAAAAAATACTTTTATTTTAAATATTCATTACATTTCACAGTATCAGAATAGTTTTTAGGCGTTATTACATTTCACAAAAAGATCAACGAGGCCGATAAACTGGCGGTATCGCGTCGAACGTGGTACCGCTGACCGCAACGATTGGCCGCGTCGCGCTTTTGCGGGCGAATGTGCATTTTCTATAGAAATAGAATAAAACTTCTATTCTAGGTAATTGTTTCTTTTTTCTTTTATTTCTTTTCAGCATTACTCTATATATTATATATAGCTGAGGAAGCATAGGGAATCTAATGTTAAAACACCCTGTTCCAATCGATTTTCGTCATATTGTGTGTTAAGAGGTGGAATTGAACGCCTGGGTTTAAGACAAACTGTGGGGTTCAATTCCGTTTGGTAACAATATGCTCAGTTAGAGCGAGGGAACAAAAATTATACTTTCACTCAGGTGAAAATTGAACCCACAACTGTCACATTTACACTCAGACATACAGTGCCGCTGTGCTACAACGGCCTCAATCATTAGAATAACCTAAATAAAAGATAATATTCATACTTTGTATATAAAAAAAAAAACTATTATTTACAATATATAGTATCTATCAAAATGGTTTTTTCAACTTTATTTTATTTTACAAAAAGATTAGCGCGGCCGATAAACTGCCGGTATCGTATCGAACGTGTTACCGCTGACCGCAACGATTGGCCGCGTTGCGCTTTTGTGGGTTTACACACTTCTGTTCTAGGGAATTGACTGTAATTTTATTGTATCTTGGTGCCTTTTTTCTCCTAATACATACATACTTTCATACAAAGTTTGTATTTATTAGGATTTGATATTATTATTGAGCTATTTTTTCTGTTATTTTAGTTTTTTTTTTTCATTATGTTCTTCTGTTTAGGTGCAGAAAATTAGTATTAAAATTTTCATATAAAATTTTTATTTTCATAGTAACTGCGCGGTGTAGGGAAGGAAAACGAAGTGTTTGGATACAAGGTTCCCTCTTCCTACCCTACTATATTTATGATACAGCGTGAATGTAAAAAGATTTTTTTTAACCAATCGTTAAAATTATATGTTATTATTTAACTTTATAAATCAAAAGCGAAACAGAGCCAACAAACAAGTTCGAACGAACGAATTGCAAAGCGAGCATCATAACGGTATGTAAATACGGGGTTAATTTAAACAAGTACTATAGTTATTTAGTATAGGGGCGGTTTTTTACTCTCTATATGATGAAGATATTAAATATTTTTTTATAGAGGTCGTCGTGGCACTGTGGTTCAGCGTATGACTGGAGATGCAACGGTTTTAGATTATATTCCGACTCAGATGACTGAATTTCTTTATCGTTTGATTTTCATTTCCTCGCTTTGGTAAAAAGACAAAGTACGGTTTTGAGTTCTATAACTCAACGCGCTATGTCTCGAAAATTGGCGGAAATTGGAGAACGGAGTGTATAAATTCTAGGTTTCCTCTACTATAGGAAGAACTATAAGAAAAAGATTTTGTTGTTATTTTGACCAAATAATTCTTTATCTGTTAATATGTTTTTCTGAATAAAAATATTATTACTTAATCCATTATTCAACGTTCATTAAGAAGAGCCGATTATTGTTAAATCGCATGTCCGTCGCTACATTTACATTCAAATCGGGCTTAATAGATTTTTTTCATTCCATCAAAAGCCTAGATTACTAAATTTATAGAACACTATATTTATTTAGATTATTATAGCGCTATAATTTTTGTATATAGACGTCTATATTGTACACGTGTAAACAAACGACTTAACTGATTTTGATAAAATTTGGACTGTCACCTGACAGATAAACTTTATTTTACTCAAAGAGGCCAGAATGAGGCCAATCGTGGCGCAGCGGCACGAAGTGTGACTGTAAAACCAACTGGTTGTGGGTTCGATCCCCACTTGAGGAGATGAAATATTTACTTCAATTTATATTTCCATTTCTTCGCTCTGGTGTCGAGGCTAAACGCGGCGTTGAGTTCTGCCACTCAACACGCAATCCCTTCAGAATTCGGCAGAAAGTGGGGAACGGAGTGTCTTAACACTAGGTTCCCTCTGCCTACCCTGCTGTGTGCGGGATACAGCGTGAAGCTGATTTAATTTAATTTTTTTTTTACTCAAAGAGACTCATCTCGAGCTTTTGGCCATGAGATATGTGTCACATACATATACTTATAATATGTACCACACATGCTTTTAATTGCATCATCATACTCACAACTTAAACACCATCCAACAATTTTACAACCATACAAAACAAACTTATAATTTCCTTTATTTCAATAAGGAATAGGTACATTGGTAACGGTGCATGGGAGGCCTACAGCTAAATTAAATAATTATTAAATTCCGAATATTTTTTTTACGTAAAATATACCTACTTTTTAGCTTTTACTTGCGATTTTGCCTCAAAAGATAAATTGAAAAATCTACGAGTGGTATATGACAAGTAAAGCACGAAATGGGTGAGTTACCTGATAGCAGATACATTATGTATCACACACATTCAAACTAATAGTTCCTGAGGTTCGCGCGTTCAACCAAACAAACTCTTTAGCTTTATAATATTGTTATAGATATGCAGATACGAGTATGTACAGTTTTTGCCACCCCAGTCTATCGCGCAGTTAATATCCTATTTCACGTCGAAACAAACATCTGGATCTTGCAAATCATTCCACAAAAATTACTCATAGGCAGCCCGGGAAAGGCTTTACTTTACATTTTTGTTTGAGAAACTATTTCGTTATATTCACACTGTAGGGAGCTACTTACTAGTAGCTATACTTCATTTTTAATGTATTTAGTGAAGGTTCCAAGTTCACAACGTGATATGGAAATATTTTTAAAGCGTAGAGCACAATAATTTATTCATTTGAGGTATCAATGTTCTGAAATATATTGGTCCGCCGACTTCTTGAGGCATTGCGTTTTGCGTGGTGGAACTCAACGCCTTATTTTACCTTTAAAATATTAAATATATTACCAAATTAAAATATTACCCCCGTGTAGGAATCAAACCTACAACCGTCGCGCTTACTTACATTCGAAAGCTTGCTCTACTGTACTACTGCTGCTTCATATTTTTTCCTTTTTTATCAGTAATAAATACATTATTTTTTATATTTTAGTACAAGATGTATTGTATTCGGCGTTCGTATATATAACGGAGATTTCCTGTATTTTTGGAAAATACAAATATAAGCAATTTGAATATATTTTCAAGTTACTAAAACAGCATATTTTGTAACTTTGCGCTTATAACATTATTTTTGGTGCTCATAAATATTGTTTTTAACTTTGTTTTTTATAAATATCCTTAAAGAAAATATGCTTCTTCCTGTAAGCTTAGATTGCTGAAAATTACTCTATACTTAAAATGCTCAGTAATATAAGAAGTATTTCTTGGTTTCTTGAAATATGTATTTTTCAATTAAATAACAATATACATATATACACATGTATGTGATGTACTCGTTTGGTAGTCCACACATCCGTATAACTGAATACCGAGTCTCCACTTTAGTTAAATAATTTTCAACGACCAAGACGAACTATGTAGAATGTAACTACTCGTATTTCTCGATAGTATTTCAATTAAAGCTTTAGTAGTATCAGTGGGTTGAAGCTTGCAGTTCACAAAGTCATCGTTTGTTAATTGCCTTGCCTATTTTGGAGCAAACAACCCTTAAACTTTCCCCTAATCATGACCCCTAACAGTTATTGATAGATTGCACCCTACATACAGATCGACGAAGGGATTTGCAGCTAAATGTCCTATTTGATAGCTATATACATATATATATTGTTATCTTCTTTTTTGGACTTTTCGTTTGTTAATTCGCTATGTTTGTATAGTTGTATTATAATGTTTTAGTAATGATTTTTTTAGCTTTAAGCTCAGACCTGCGTTTGTAGATAGGCAGGTAGAATAGAAACTAATTTTCTGTTACTTGTTTTACACCCAATTTTCCAGACATCTGCCCTTTGTCTCGTAACGAGAGCAAGGCAATGAGATATTTCATTCCTCCGAATGGGATTCGAATCTATAACCATTAGTTTTATTTATTTATTTAGAAAGTAGTTACACTGTCGTTCTCTATATTAATATGATTATCGTTTCATAATTACAAATTTATTAAAAAATATGTTAGAAGAAAGCTAATAATAATTTAATTCAACAATTTAAACGTAGATTATTCTTTTTTTTAAATCAAGATCTAGAAATAAAAAAATAGCTATAAATATTACAGGCTAATTGATTGTGATCGCTCAGAAAGTTCCAACTACCCGCAAGTCTGCAGATGATTACCGACATTTCAGCTCTTTATACGGTCTAAGTTCGAAGACAAGCTAAGCCTATAAAACTTCTTTTGCCCAAACAATAGGATCCCTTCTAGCTGTAGTTTACAGAAGATTCTTGAACTTCGCTGAAACGTTGTGCTTTATTCCTTTCTTTAATTAACGTTAAGTTCTTGCGTTTACATTGTCTTATTTCTGAACTTCGTTTTATTATGGGTATTGTTTATTGAATGGGAACGTTACGGTCTTAGAAGTGATGGTGTTTGATCGGTGAATTTATTTAATTATCCCAAAATTATTTGTGCGTTCGAGACTCATTAAAGATTTTATTTATGGTTAAATATAAATTAAAATATTTGTGAAATAAACTGCACTAAATTTCGCCACTATAGACAAAATGTCTAGAAATGCTCCGCTGTGACTCCTACTCATATATGTATGTGCCTATTACTACAGCTATTTTAAAAGGTTTCTTATATAGTATATACTGTACCCCGTAAATAGCAGGGTAGACAGAGGAAACTTATTAACCTAGTGTTAAGACACTCTGTTCTTATTAAGACACCTCCGTTCTCCACTTTCCGCCGAATTCCGAAGGCATTGCGTGTTGAGTGGCGCAACTCAAAGCCAGAGCGAGGAACTGAAAATATTCAATATTTCATTCACTCGAGTGGGAATCGAACTCACAATCTGTCGCACTTACATACGCACCCTTCTGTCCCTGCGCCACGTCTGGCCTCACATATGTATTAGCAAGAAAAAATCTAGATTACATTAATAAAATATCGCATACTTTTCTTTTACATTTTATGAACAGCATATTGGAATAAAACACGAAAATTCCACATTACGTGGAGCCGGTTAAAAGACGTGCTGGAAATATGATAAAAATTTAATGATGTCAATCTGTTTGTTTCCTTTGATGTAATATTTTGTCGTCCAATTATTTTCGGCACCTTAGTGAAATACCGTGGAATACTTCATATTAAAAATGTCTTCGGGGATGTTCGGCCAAGTTTCCTCGGAGGGCACAGATGTCACCCGATTTTAATTAGGTTCGTTTTATCTTTAACATTAACTTTCTTAATTATAATTCACCTCCCACCCCCGCCCCTGTAAATACATAAGAAATGTGTTATTAAAACACTTTGATCCAATGTAAACGTTTCCCTATTTATAGCCCGCTTCGTTTCGAAATTATTTAAATTTTGTATCATTTAAACAACTTCCTTATAATCTTTATTATGAGAAAGATGTTTTGGAACCTATTTAATATTTAGTTAGAAATTGGGCTTAAATTGGTTTGGATTGAAGATTATGGGTAGTTTTGATTTGTCTTTAACAAATTGGGGACTATTGTGTAAGAATTTACTTGGATTTGTATGGAACGAATGGAGAAGAAAGATAAGCGAGTGACGTGTCTCTACTGTTTTTGTTTACTATACAATATGCGGGAGATATGGAAAACATTCCAAGGTAACATTTGGACAAGTTTCATTACAAAATCTATCCTCCCGTATGCCACTGTCAAGTGATAATATGTTGTTTTTGCGAACTGCATGCGGGCGGAGAGATTGCTGCGGCTATGATTCGTTTGATGATAGCAAAATGACATATAGAAATTTGATTTATTTACGTATTTGTTGATTTATTTATCTTATTACACATGACTGTAAATGCGACGGTTGTGGGTTCGATTCTCACTGTGGAAATGAATTATTTTCATTATTGGAACTTATAATAAAATAAGACATAGAGTTCCGCTACTCAACACGCAGTGTCTATAAAGTTAGGGAACAGAGTGTCTTAACACTAGGTTCTCTTTATCTCCTTTTTCTGTATGCGGAATACGGAGTGAACTTATTTTAAATATAACTCACCGTTGATTCTCCACATACGCGAAAGCTATAATGATAAATTGTTTTAATAATACAATAAATATTTAAATACACGTTTTGACAATTTAAACGAATCGGGAATTTTGGCACTGAGTTCTATAGTATAATTCGTAAACACGGTGAAGCGTTGTGTGACAGAATTGAAAATTAATTTTGTTTTTAATAAAAAAAAAAAATTCTAACTTGTCACGGTACAGCGGCAAAGAAAAAAACGTCACGCTGAATCCCGCTTTTAGCAGGGTAGGTGTAGGGAAAATAGTGTTATAAAACTGTTCTCCATGCATCGCCTATATGTTCAAGATATAGCGTGTTGAGTGGCGAAACTGAACGCCACGCCTTATCTTATATAACCAGAACGAGAAATTGAAAATAACATTTCCGAAAATGGGAATCGAACTCACAACCGCCACGCTTACAACCACACACGTGTGCCACGACGGTCTCAATCCAGCTCACCTGACTGACATAATATTAAGACAATATCAAATGACGTCAAATTGCACCAGCCATAAATCCAGCACGTCAGCGCTTGGCTCCGCGTCCCCGGTATAAGTAGTTGTAGATTTAACAGCACATTATGTGATTATTTGCCTTTGGCCTAGCCTTAGTCTTGGTGCTTGCCAATAACTTTACCGGTGCTTTATGTTGCTGGCACACGACTGTGCTCTGTAGGAACGAGGTGGGTTTTTATTGCAATTTTTAGCTATTATACTAAATCTTTGTTATGTTAATATCGTAAAATATAGTTAAGTGGTTTTTGGTGGGTTTGTGTTCTTATTTATGTTAGCTCTTTTAATAGATTTTTGAAGGTGGAAGGAATTTAAGTTAAAGTTGGTTTAAATTTTAAGGAAATTTTGTTATTTTAATACAATTTTTAAAGTAGCTTTTTAACTTAACTTAACTTAATTTAGCTTCACGCTTTATCACTTGCGGGATAGTCAGAGAGAACGGAGCGCCAAACGCTACGGTCTCTATATACCTCTTTCGCCTCGTCCACTGTCAAGTAAAGTAGCTTTTTAGACCTACAAATGCGTTGGAATTTCCAAATACTGATCTGAGCTCCTCATCCTGCATACATAACATCATCTTCAACCATGTAATGCTCACAGCATATTTTAGAGCATTTTAGAAGTTTCTTCTCTTGGCTATCTGAGTGATATCAGAACGTATCTTCATAAAACGTGAACGTATTTTAAGTAATATTTTTACGTGTAAACTTTTCGTTGCTTTTTGGAGTAAAATAGTAAAATATAGCTTTAAATTAAATAGAAAAGTAGTGGAGGTATGTAACTTATGTAACTATCAGTGCTTAGTGCACGCGAATTTTGATCTTTTTTCGGCCAGTTCTAGTTAGAACGTGGTACGACATTGGACTTACTTTTATTTATTACTGCAGTATCTTAGTTTTAAAGAGATAACATAAATATATGTAAACAATACAAAGAATTCATAATTTGAATTTTTGGGTTTTTTTTTAATTATTATGAATTCATATCCTTTTAGAATGTCATGACACAGCGTTTGACTGTAAAGGCAACGGTTGCGAGTTCGATTTCCGCTCGGCGGAATTAACTATTTTCCCTCGCTCTGGTAACGAAACCAAACACAGCATTCCCTTGCGTCACTTAATACCAAATGCATATACTACTAATATAGCGCGATAAAAGGAAACATAATATCGCAATAAACAATTTAAACATACAACATTTAAATTTTATTATTAGTAGGCAGGTACCTACTGGAGTAGAGCATTTATCACAGAGCTATCACAGTATTCAAAGTTAACGATCAGAGGAGAGTACTTGCTCTGCCTCTCTGCCTCTTGCCATACACACAGGTCCGGTTCGTTACTTCAGCTTCAGTAACTCGTTACTGGCAATGATTGATGCGTATAGAAATAGATGAATGGTATGTATGGAGTATTGATACAGCGGTTTTGAATGAATATTGAAATATGCCTTCAATTAATGGTATAGTGGTTTGATGATTTAAAAGAAATGTTTTGATTTTAAGCATTTCGATCTCGATATTGGGTTCGTGGGTTCAAGTTATGTTGTAATATTTTTGTTTGATATTAAATAAAAAGGAAGTTTTGAAGAAAAAATTGTAAAACGTTGAATGTTATTTTTATCTTTTTACTTTTATATGTTTTAAATTTTGTTCAGAAACATTAAAAAGTGCAGAAAGTAGAAGTGCAGAAAGTAGAATAATTCATAAACAAAATATACGCTATAGTCTTAACGCAGGGTTTTTGTTAGGGTGACTTGTAAATTGTATTAAAATTTAAGATACAACATTTTACCCACTTATTTACTTATTTATACTTATTTATAATAATTTTACTATCGTGAAGATTGAAATTGTACGTAGCAAAAATGACACTATAATATAAATATGGTTTTACAAGGCAGTTATTGGAATAACTGAGCCAGAAGTTACTAATAAATCTCGATATGACTTTTAATTTAAGAGAAGTTATTGGAACAGAGAAAACAAGAAAAATACAAACCTAAAAATAAATAAAATAAATCGGCTTCACGCTGTATCCCACACACAGCAAAGTAGGCAGATGGAAACTAATGTCAAGACACTCTGTTCCCTACTCTCTACCGAATTCTGGGGGCATTGCGTGTTGAGTGGCAGAACTCTACACCGCGCTTTGCCTCGACACCAGAGCGAAGAAATAGAAATATAATTCAATTTTATAATATCACATATAATACATACGAACATACAGATCAAACTGACAACGTCCTTATTATTTACAGCCGCCAGCACACAAAATAATTTCTAATCTCCTAAACCCGTCCAAAATGGTACAATAATCTATATTTATATACAGACACCACATCCACATTACTTACGGCATTTCGAAAAATAAATAAATAAATAGTTGTAAATTTTAATATTATTACATAGCAATGCTACTGTTGAAATCGCCGCCGATTGTCCCGCTGACGTTTATTGCGCAATTTATATTAATGAATGGCCTTTATCTGCCTAGGTGCTGTGGCATAAAGCTAGCTATTCACGTGAAACCGACTATGGGTTTTGGTTTAGTGGATGCTTTGTTCATTGTTTGGATAGCGTGGGTTCGTATTTGGGGGTGAGAAGACATTTGTTTTATGATTTTATTATCAATATATGACGTTATGATTAATAAGCACAATAAATATTGTACATAGGATAATTTATAGAATTGACTATCTAACCTCAACAGATGGAACCAAAAAAGAGTTAAGATACTCCGTTTCCCACTTTCTACCGAATTTTTGAAACGCCGCGCAGTGTTTTATTATCAGAGGAAATGAGAATAATACGTTCCTGAGTGAGAATCCAACCCACGACCGTCGCGTTAACAGTAAACCGCTATGCTCTACATGTGATGATATATTATATTGTAATATTCTGTAACTATTATAATAATTATGAAACAGGACATTTGCACTAAAAAAAGTTCACTACCCGTTCCCATAATGAAAGTTTAGCCCCGGCGATTGTCCAGCTGACATTTATGGCGTTTTATATTTATGGGGGCTGCGGCCAAAGTGGACTCTTATCTGAGCCACGCTTTGTGACGGTAATGGGACGAGAAGATTTGAACTTAAACGACGCGACGCGACGCGGTGTTTAGAACTTTTATGTTAGAGTTTGTATGTGAGTATTGGTATAGTTGACGTGCTGTTACTTAGATGGAAAATTTTCTTTTTAATAGATTCATTCTGAAGGCAAAATACGGTGTTGAGTTCCGTTTATCTCATATTTTTTTAAATTGTGCGGTCTATGGAGAACGTAAGGTTAATAATAAGTTCCGTCTGCCTATCTTATTATGCGGGATATATACTTTTCAGCGACGAAATAAAAAAATTAACCGAGTGAAACTCGAACCTACGACCGTCGCGTTCACAGTCTCTACAAAACCCCCCTCCCCGGTTAAAATTCTTTTTATGGTTACACCATAAACAAACTTCCGCAGCTTCTTGAATACAAACAGGAAATATGCTTTTAATCCATTGTCATAAAAAATAATATATTCGTCCTTTATCCTTGGTCTTGGGGGGTCGAAGTCCCGGGAATATGACCACTATTGTACTACAGTTGACCCACGAGTATTGTACGTATCATTACACCGTGCATAAAGGATAGTGTAAAAAGTTTAATTGATTATGCAATATTTTGAGCTTGAATTGAGTTTGAGTTTTGAGTTGAAATGTTGAAAAAACTAGTATTTTAATCTTTTTATAATTGTGATGTATTTTGTAGGGCATAAACGCTTAGTGTTTTAAATATTCTATAAAGAATAGCTTTCTGTCAAATGACTAAGTATCCTAAGTATCTTAAAAATGCGAACAAGGGTTGACAACGCGTTAGTTTTTTGTTGTAGAGCAAATAAAGATACCCTAATGTCAAGACTTTTCGTTCTTCGCTTTTCACCCGAATTCACGCCATTTGGTGTTAAAGTGTGGTCAATTCCGCACATTATTTTACCTGAGGACTTGAGGAGGAGAGAGTTTTTTAGGGAGAAATGAATATAACTCACCCCCCCCCCCCCCCCCCCCCCCAAGCAGGGATCGCACAGCCAATGCGCTGTAGCACAAGCGTGCGTCATTTAAAAAGCTTTTTTTTTTTTCAAAAAAAAAAACAGCGGCCACGGCTTCAAATCAATCGCCATCCAAACAATACACCCAAAAACTTTACTAAAGTGAATATTTGTCCCCTCGCCGACATTTTAGGCGCATTAGAGCGTTGCCTATAAAACTTTATTTACGGCATGGCTAAGAATGCTCCTTTTTATTATGTTAATTCGGTATGCCACGAACCGTAGGGGCTAATTTACGATCGCACAGTGACAGACGGTCGGTGTGAAACTGCGTTAGATGAATTTATCGATGGTACACTCTGGTGGTATGGTGGCTGGTAATAACGCTGTAAACAGTTCTAACTAAAAAGTGGTGATGTCCTTCGAATTTTTTTTTGGTAATGTTATTATATTTTTAACGTTTTTTTGGAGTGTTACATAAATCGTGGAACTATTTTGTTTATATATATATTTATAAAAAAAAATAGTTTTGTCAGGGAATCCAGTGCTAAAACACTCCGGTTTCTACTTGTGTGTTTTTATTTATGATACAACTTCCGCTCAACTCTCATCAACTCAACGCTGCCTTTTATCTGCCAGGGCAGGGTAAAATGAAAATAAATGTAATCGTTAAGTAAGATCTTTGATTTCCACGATTATTACACATTTTAAATTAAATTATTTAAAGGATCAATAAAACGTTTATATACGTTTTTTAAAAAATCCGACGTTTCGAGCACCTTGCAGTAGTCCGTGGTCATACGTGCTGGTAGACTGAGGTGGCATTTGTTGTGTGAAGTGAAGATCGAATTCACAAACTTCATATTCTCACTCAGGTGCTATAACAGGTTACGGAGTAGTAACCTGTAAATTCACTTAATTTTTTGATTCTCTCTGTATTTCGCACATAGCAGGTTAGGCAAAGGGGACCTGGGATCCTAGTAAGACACTCAGTTCCCAGAAAGAAACAGCAGTTCTCATTTTCCGTTAAATTCTGGAGGCATTGCGTTTTGAGTGGCCTAACTTAACGCCACGTTTTGATCGTTATCAGAGCGAAAAAATGTAAATATGAAATATTTCAATTTCTCGAGTGAGAATAGAACCTACAACCTTTTTCGTCTAAAGTCCCACGCTTGTGCATCTGCGCTACGACTGGTCTCAAAAACATAACATATATATAGAATAAAAACATTATTTCCTTTAAGATAAAAACAGCACACATAGCAGCGATAAAAACGAAAGGCAATCATACATAAACAGCGCCCCGTATCACAACATAAACTAGTGGATACACATTTTCCTCGACGGTATCGTAAGCTTACAAGATTCCACCGATCAAATCAATTCGGGGGAGTGTTCCCGGTACGGAAGCCGGGATTATCGCGGAATTATCCCAGAGACGCACATCTCTAATTGTGACGCGTTGGGAAGTCGTAGTGGTACTGATATTGACTTTGATATATAAATTGCTTGATGTGTTATGATTTTGGTGTTTGTTGTTTGTTTTTGAGTGGAAATCTAAACTGATATTTGGGATTTATATTTATTTAGTTTTTGACTGTAAAACTTTGTAAAAATTTGTATATTTCATAAGCATATTATAATTTATAATTATGAAACATGAAAAAGGTGCGGTATAAAGCAACAAGGAGGAAAATAGCCATACTTAAGTGGATGTTCTTCTCTGTCAAAGTATAAGGCCAAAGTGGTTTTAACTCGACCGTATATTTATTATGTTAATTTCTTCACATTTTTTCGATTATTTTTATAGGTATATTGATCGATTTTGATTTTTTTCTATGATTATGAATAGTGTTAGTAATAATTAATTATTTGGCGTCCATAAATCATATCTCCCTAACTTATTTTTTTTTTAATTTTTGCATTTTGCAAAAATATTTTCTAATTTTAATTCTAAACAAAGATTACGTTATTTATTATAAATTCATAACATATATCTAAAATCAAACTAATATATACCAACAAATATATATAAATAAACAAGACTTGCACAAAACTTCCAAGAAATACCGATATAAGCTGATTGTTTACAACCTCCATTGTATGTACTGTAATAACAACATGCGCTCGCGGTATTCCTATATCATTTTCAAATCCATGGCTGAATTCTGTTTAAACGCATTGCAGGGATATTATGAATAGTATGAGAGTTCCGCTTATTCTATTGTTTTACAAATACTAGTAATTATTGCCTATTGTTGAGTGTATGGAGAATTTACATGCTAAGTAGTTAAAAGATACTTAATTTTTTTTAACTTCACGCTGTATCCCGAACATACCAGGGAAGGCAGAGAAAATATAGGAACCTAGTGTTAAGTCACTTCGTTTCTATAAGACACTTCTGCTCTCCACTCATTCCGTACTCCGACGAATTCTGCAGAAAATGCGTGTTGAGGAATTCAACTCGTTACCAGAGCGAGGAAATGAAAATATTAAATATTTCATTCCCCCAAGTGGCAATCGAACCACAACCTGTAGCATCTACAGTCACTTAGTCTTTCTTGGTACAAACGTACATTTACGTAAAAATAATATATCAGCAAGATATTCTACAAAGAAAAACGTAAATAATATAGCAAACAGAAAGAAAATCAAAAATTATACGAAACATATATTAAATGTTGTATACCGAGACCGAAACACTTCTAAATGGAATGCAACGAAATTTTAATATGAAAGTAAGATAAAAATATAAAACTTACTGCCGCCAGCAGTTGCTGGGTTATTGGAGATCTTGCGAGTAGTCGCGGAATGCGAAACGCTTACGGGGTTTATTGGTCATGCGGTTACAAATATCATGGAAATTTATTTTAAAATTATATTTACTTTGAATTAAAAGTAATTGATAGGATTCAAATAAGAAATATATAAGATTGGCGGTTTATTTTTAATTTTGATATTTTGCTCTTCTTACTGCTCACAACACTTACGAAAGAATAATAGACAAATGTTATCGTAACTGGAAATGAAAATGGTGTAGTTTCTTTGTGTCGAAGGGTATTTTATACAGTGTGTTCAAGTATTTCGTGGCATTGGGGCAGAGAATGAGATGATAAGATACTCCAGTTGTTCACTTGGTACCTATTAAAAATATTGTAATAACTTATTCCTATTCCTATTACTGAAATTTAAACTTACAACCAGTTCATTGAAACACGTAGTATGTTAACCCTACATTCTCTTTGCCACTTCTTTGCCTACTTAATAAAGCTCACGCTTTATTAAGTAGGCAAAGAAGAACGCATGGCTTAGTGGTCAGAGCGCCTGGTCGGTTTCCAGGAAGCGCGGGTTCGAGTCCCGCTGCGTTCAAATTTTTATATACGTTCCAATTTTTATATTTTTGTATACGTTTTCTAAATAAGTATTTTTCTTTCCTAAGTGTGGGATAACACTTTAAAAATGTTTAAAAAATATAAGCGTGAGCTTATTTTAAGAAATTTATATTAAGGTCACATTATATATTATTATCACGTTGTATCCCGCATATAATAAGGTTTGAAGAAATTCTGCAACTACCTACACATCTATGTAGATATTATGCCAACAGCACTAGGTTGCCTAATAAAACGAATATACTACCTGTTATTATAGAGGTTTTTTATCTCAAAAGCTCATATACAATCTATCACTGGATCACATTTTCTACCAAAGCATTCAATTTGTATTGTAATTCGCATTCTAATCCCGTCCAAATTTAACTCCGTCGGTCTGCGACAGTTGCAATTTTATTACCATCGTTAGGTACGCGCGCTCAGGGCTCAGGGTGGCCAGCTCTAGTGGGAGTATCGAGGAGGATGTTTGTGAAATGTCACATTTCTAGGGAACTATGTGATGTTTTAGTTGTGCACGAGGTTTTAAAGAAATGATCGAAGAAATTGTCTTTAAAATTTTTGTTTAAATAAAAAATAAGGAATATAGTGGTGTTTTGGTTTTGTTTATATTGATATCAAATTAGCGTGGGTAATCGCGATGCTTGGTGGGTTTGATTCCCATTCGGGGGAATGAAATATTTGATAATTCCATTTCTTGACTCTGGTGATGAGGCAAAGCGCTGCGTTCAGTTCCGCCATTCAACATGCAATGTCTCGAACAAAATATATTATAGGCAGAAAGCGTCAAACGAAATGTCTTAACATAAGGTTCTCTCTGCGTATTATCGAACTCACAACCGTGGCGTTAACAGTCTTTTTAAATTTGAAACATCTCGACACACAACATGGTCATCCTACCCCATGCCCCACAAATCCTCAACGCAAACACGAAATTTAATAAAATCCGCATCGAAACCCGCAGCTTTTTCAATGGTTATTACGTGATGGATACGCGACAATTGATATTGGGAATTTACGGGCGAAGGCGGTGGTAGATGGTGGTGGTGATGAGGTACCACTTGTATGACTGACGTACTGACGTAGCAGACGTTTACTGTTTACTGTCTAAATGTATATGGTACATTGTTGTGATTGTATGTTGAGGCCAGTCGTGGCGCGGGGGAGTAAACGCGACAGGTCGTGTGTTCGATTCCCACTCGAGGATGCCATATTTAGTATTTTCGTTTTTTCGCTCTGGTGTCGAGGCAAAACGCGGCTTTGAGCTCCGCCACTCAACACGCAATGGCTCCAGAATTCGGAGAAATGTAGAGAAACAAAAATGTCTTAATAGAAGCATTTTTTTTTGCGCGGATTGTTTTAACACAGGTTCCCAAAAATCTTATTGTATTGATGTGTTGTGTGTTTGGATTATGAGTTTACATCGATATATATTTTAGAATATCTAAAATAGATATTATAATAAAGTAAAATTATGCTCGAAAATTACGTATGTTTTTGTTAATGATTAAGTTCTTTAAATTTGAAGTTGCACTCAAAATTTTCTACTTAAATTAAGTTTTAATAGTCCTATTATATTAATAATTCCAGTCAAATAAAATTTAATTATTCAAGGTTTTGATTAATATAATTTAATGTGTTTTAAGGAAATAGAATAATGTTTTAGAGATAGATTTAAAAACACACAAAATAACATAATTAAAAAAAACTTAAAAATAACATTTTTGTTGGACCAAGCTGTTGCAAAGTTGTTTGCTGTTGCAACTTCTATAGAATGTGCTAGGAACTATAAATTATATGAACTTTTATTCGTGTGAATTGCTAGTAAACCATACTAGGGTACATAAGGATTGAAGAGTTCCACTATTGAAGCCAGTCGTGGCGCAAAGGCACAAACTGTACAGGTATAACTGTAAACACGACTAGGCGTAAGTTCGATTCTCATTTGAAAAATATATTTATTTAAAATTGTATTTTCATTTATTCGCTCTGGTGTCGAGGCAAATGAATGCCTCCAAAGGTCAGAGGAAAGTGGGGAGCTGAGTGTCTTAACACTAGGTCTTAACACTACCTACTCTGCTGTGTGCAGGATACAACGTGAAGCTGATAATAAAAAGTGGATCAAATTTAGTTTCTTAAATTTTATTAATCATTTTAGTAAAATCCCAATTTTACCCTAAAATAGTCATACAAAACAGTAATTGATGTAATTGAAACAACTAACAAGCTCCGCTCATAATTCGATAACGATAAGCGGAAGCGGGAGCGGACGCGGGGGCGGGGGCGGGCGCGTAAATAGATTACGGCGGTAGATTCACGAATAGAACAGTAAGTTTGTTACGCTGTGTTTATGTTGTAACCTTTTTTTAGTTTTCCTTTTTTTAATAGTATCTAGTACTATGTATGTAGAATAAGTATTTAAAGGAGAGTAGATGATGATATACTGTATTTTATATTCTATTTTTATTTATATAAAATTAGTTTATTAAAATTGATACTTCCTGTTTCATATGTTTAAAATGAATAAAAAAATAAGAATATGTAATTTTATAAATTTATAATTGTTTTACTGAGCCCACAGTAGCTCAGCAGCTCAGCTTTTTATCGTTAAAGTGACGGCTTTGAGAATTAATTCTCACCCGAAGAAATAAATTATTTTAATTTTTTCATTCTGATAACAAGAAAAACGCGGCGTTGAGTAATTAATTCGATAGAACATCGAAAGTTAGGGAGCAGAGTGTCTTATCACTAGATTTTCTTACCAAAATACACCAGATATGTGAAATGAAAACGAAATCGGCAGTTTGAGTTTACGTAATGTATCTATACTATGTAACGTTAAAAGCGTAAGCCGCTAACGACGCACAAACGATAAGTCGACGTTACGCGCGATATATTTATATTAACGGGCTACTTGAGTATTTTTTCATGTAACTTAATTTAAATATGATATAATTTTTTGTACGGATGCTGTGGCGGTATAAGGTGTGTTAAAAAACGCATTGGTTTGAAATTTAATTCGTGTAAAAAAATATCTTTTAATAAACAAGAGGTTGGAACTCAACACTGAATTTTGTTTAGAGAGAGTAAGAACGGAGAGATGACATATATAGCGGCCCGCCGTGGCGCAGGGGCACAAGCGTGCGACTGTAAACGCGACACATGGCACGGTTGTGGGTTCGATATCCAATTGAGGTAATGAAATATTTAACTAGGTTCCTTACGTTTCCTCTACCTAGCCCGCTATGTGCGAGATATAGCTTGAATCTAAGAAAATATGTATAAAATAGGATATATTGGCAAAAATAACATGTATAAATAAATTATTATAAGGCAATGAATGTTATTTACACGCTATACTTACATACACACATGTATCTGTAGTTGCATTTTAAAAATGCATAGAATCGCACGGTCTGCAGAAGATATTTCAATATGAAGCAATCCGTCGCTCAAACAGCAAGCTCCGTACACGCCATACGCCCTCACTCGACTGTGATTCAATTCTGAGCGGCGGCAGTCGGCATCAACGCTATTTGTATTTGTTTTGTTGGATTTTGCAGTTCTACTGCACTGTACTGCACTGTACTGATTTCGTTTGACTATAGATCAGTGCTTTTTTTGGCGAAATCTTTTGTACGAGAGGTAATGATGAATAGCTCTATTCTCTAGTTTTACTTTTTTTGGTTGCACGCAGTATCCCGCATATAGCAAGATATATAGAGGAAACTTAGTGTGAAGATATCTACTTTGCGTTAAACTTTGGAAACATTGTGCGTTGATTGGCGGAACTCAACATCACATCTTGTCTTGTTACCAAAGCGTAAAAATAAAAATAATACCTTCGAGTGGAAGCCGAACACGTATCCGTCGTCACACATAACGCTACGCCACGACGCCAAAAATAAAATTATTCAAGTTTATTAAGTTACATACATATTTAATTTATTTTTTCTTTTAATTATGTATACCAAATATGTCAATTTTAAAATCAAAGTATCGCCGAATAAGCTCGATTGACATGGCTTCAAATTTCATCAAAAAACAGCACGGTGACCCAAAAAACAGGATTTTACACTTTATAGCTGATGGAAAAACTTAATCTAATACTCAGTTTTTTAGTAAAAAACCTGGTTTCTAACTAAAAAACTAAATAAAAAAAAATAAACCATTGTTTTTGAGCTTACAAGCTATCGCATGTACAGACGAACAACCAGGCTTGTATGGAAGTGCATTTCGAGTGTATTCTGTACCACTCACCGCCCCAGCCCGAACACGCGTTGTTAACTTCGGTATTTTTGAGAGAGTCCCCTCGTTTTTTTTATTTATTTATAATGCATTTTGTCGTGCTTGCTGTGTTGGGTGACTATTATTTAATTGGTGCTTATATATATTCATATATACACATAAAGACATGTATGATCGGTTCCCAGGAGGCATGGGTTCGAGTCCCGCTACGTTCAAGTTCTTATACGTTTCCTAAATAAGTATTTGACATGTACATTATTTTATTAAAATATGTAGGTTTGAGATTTTATCTGAAATGATCAAACGACACGACGTGTAAATTATGTTTTCTGTTATATATTTTCTGGATTTTTTTAAATATCCAATGGTATATCAATAATTTATTATATAAAGATTTGAAAGGTGTATCGTACTCTACATAAAAAAATCTTGTGTATAAGATTTTTGGACCTCCAACCACTTTGATTGCCGCAAATTCACATATTGTTGAATTTCGCATATTATGTCTAATTAGATCGCTTACATACATATATATATATATATACAAAAATATAATTTAAAATAATAATAAAATTTTGGCAGTATTCAAATTCCAAATAAAAATATATAAAAAAACCAGGGCAATTCGTAGATAGTTGCGAAGTGGAACAGTATATGGCGTAAACTCGGTGGTTATGTGTTCGGTTCCTATTCTACTAAATGAGACAAAAGCCACTGTCAACGTGAATCTTACTTAACACTGAATTAACTCTGCCTACCTTGATTCACGCGAAATAAACTGTAAACCTTAAAAAAAACTATAGAAATCTACAACTTAAAGAATATGAAACTACCCTCAAAGTTTATATACGCTCGAACAATTCACAAAGTTGGCCTATCGATATCGAAGTTCACTAATTACGACTGCTCGCTCATACGGTAGCGTCTATCGAGTGCGAGTGCGAGTCGGCCGGATCGATGTATCTCCCCCACGGCCCATTAGTCGCGAGTAAATGGCGCGGACGTAACACGTTTGTGTACATTGCCGTGTTGATGCTAATGTATGTGGTTGCGCGTAATGTTCGACCCGTAATGGATGCGGAATGTGATGGAGTGCGGTTAGATATATGTATTTAGTTTTTTTTTTTTGCGATCTCTCTCGCTAATAGCAGCATAGACAGAGGGAACCTAGCGTTAAGACTGTTCTCCACGTACTGTCGAAATTTCGAGACAGCATGTTGAGCGGCGAAACTCAACGCTGCGTTTTGACTATCGGAACGGGGACATTGGAATAGATGAAATAAGATTTTTGATCCCCTATCCCCTTCAATGAAATCGAACCCACACTCGTCGTGTTTACAATGAAACGCTGTCAGCGTTGCTGATAAATGGCGTGGATGTAACGCGTTTTTGTCCATTGCCGCGTTGGTACTAATGTATGTATGTGGTGGCGCGTAATGTTCAACGCGTAATGGATGTGGAATTTGATGGAATTCGGTTTAATTTAATTTTGTTTTCACGCTATATCCAGTACACAGCAGGGTAGACAGAGGGAACCTGAGAACCTAGTGTCAAGACACTCCGTTCTCCATCAGATGGTTCCGTTCTCTAACTCTAGAGGCAATGCGTATTGAATGGCGGAATTAAACGTCGCGCGTTGCCTCGCTTACTTCAGTGAAGAAATTTTCTCTATATATTTATGTGGCTTTTTTAAATCAGAACATGTATTTTTTTTTTGTTAAATCTGCTTAAGTGCAAAGTAGAGAATATTTTTTTACTGTATATATTATCTACATTTTCTACTAAACAAACATTGTGGTTCACTAATAATTTAGATTATTCATAATTTTTGTTTTTATAAAATTTTCCTTTAATGTATCTTATCTTTTATTAGAAACTATTCATTAAAAAGACAAGCCTAATAATAATTGCTTTCGTTGTAACACAAGTTCAGAATTAATCGCTAAAGTTCTTTTGTGAAGCAATTAATGCCAGGAAGATGTATGTATGTTAGTTGTTATATGTTGGGCTTTCTTTTAATTCGATGAGATAGATAAAAAATTAAACGAGCTTCACGCTGTATCCACTGTATCATAACTCCGTTCCCCACTTTCCACCGAATTCTAGAAATATTGCGTATTGAGTGGCCGAACTCAACGCTGGCCTTTGCCTCGACACCATAGCGAAGAAATAAATTTAAATTTAAATAAATATTTCAATTTTTTTTAATTTATATTGTATTTCTTAATATAGGTAGGAAGTATAGGGAATTACTGAATGGATTTCCCGAAGTTCCTATGCGAAAGGGAAAACAGAGATTCTACAAAAATACGTATATATTATAAATTGAAGGTGGTAACTTTTAATAATATAGTTAGGCTGTATGCTAGTATATTTACCTTCACGCTGTATCTTGTACTTAGCAGGGTAAGCAAAGGGAATCTAGAAATTAAGTTACACTCAGTTCCCATTCAAACACTTCCGTTCCTCAGTTTCCACCGAATTCTGGAGGCGTTACCTGTAGACTGGCGAAACTAAACACCACTCTTTGATTTTCAGTCGTACACTTGTGCCTCAAAATGTTTGTACATCTATTTGTAATAATCAAGAGAAACAGAAAACCCTTTGATATCACTCCGAATAGATCATAGTAGCCGCGCCCGTTGGTGAATTCATCTGCACCAGTTAATAATACTATAATACGACAGTCTGTCTGTCTGTGAATTCAGAGGATGGGTGAAGTCGTTTGTAAAGTTGTGATCAAGTTGTCGACCTAATAAGAAGAATATAAAGATTTTAATAGAATATAAATTAAGATATCTATATTTTTATATAAAAATATAGATAGACATCTATATTTTGTTAGAAAACGTGTAAAAATTTAAACATACTAAAATTTAGTTCTGCGCGTCGTCAAATCTATAACTGGCTTCTTTAGTTGTATATTTTTATAGAGTATCTTAAAACTAGGTTCTCTGGGAGATGTGTTTGTGCTAAACACCAAATTTATGAAAAATAAGGGCAAGTAAGTTATTTTTATATATTCATTATCTTATATATAAAAAAATCTTATATATTAAATATATATACATAATAAGAAACATTTTAATTATGTTATGGATAAAAGTTCACAATTATTAAACTCTATCTGGGAATCGAACCAATAACCACAGTTCTACTGCAAATATACTTTGCACAATATAAAAGACATCAATGTTAATACAGTGAGAACACGAAATTAATTACTGTCATTTACTGCCTCTTTCTTAAGCCTTAAACAAAGAAGTGAACTCTTCCATTAATAAAGTCGATTTCTATAGAAGGATTAAAAAGTAACAGATTACGACCGGTCAATAGCTTTTTGTCCCTTTAAATGTATGAACGATTTGTCATAACAGGGGAATGAATGGAGTCGCTTAATAATAATTACTAGCTTTTAGTCACGAAGTCGTATCCGGTGATATTTTGTGTGGGACTGTGTAGTGTGGTGTTAATATTTCAAAATGTAGGAGAACTGGCGTAACTATATTGTTGAAATAAATTTATTTTTAAACATTTTTAAAGTGTTATTCCACACTTAGGAAAGAAAAATACTTATTTAGAAAACGTATAAAAATTTGAACGCAGCGGGACTTGAACCCGCGCCTCCTGGAAACCGACCAGGCAGCAGGCAGGGAAATAAATTTAGGCAGAAATAATGTCATTTAAAATATGTATAAAAGAGACCATCGTGGCGGAGTGGCACTACGTCTTATGGTAACTACGACCATTGCGAGATGATATGAGTTTGATACCCACACCCACAATGTAAAAATAGTTCATCCGCTTCCCCACACGCAATGACTCGAAAATTGAGCGAGAAAGTGGAGAGCTGCTACTTTAAAAAAAACTTGCACCTAAAATATAATCACATACCTAAGTAAGATAGAGCTTATTGAGGCGCATTGGCGCAATATAAGCGTGCGATTAAACGCGACAGGTTGCAGGTTCGATTTTCACTCGAGTAAATGAAATATTTGAGCTTAATATTTTCATTTCCTCGCCCTGGTGATGCAAAGCGTACTTAACACGCAATGCCTCCAGAATTCAGCACGGCAATGGCAACAGAGTGTCTTAACACAAAGTCCCTAGATTCTCTCTGTCTACTTTGCTATGAACGGGTACAGTATGAAGTTACAAAAGAAAATAAGATATGTAATTAAATAATTTACTAAACTACCTGTACACATCGAATATAAAATGTTCACCAGCACGTTAAACCCAGCAATTTAAATTAGAATGGCGGTGTAGCACACTATTTTAATGGGTTTTCAGCTCATTTACATAATGAGCTTTCATCAATCAAAGCTCCAATTAGACGGTGTTACGGTCGCTGGTATGTTTGTGTGTATATATTCTATATAAAAAGAAAAAAAATGCTTTAAGGCAGATAGTTACTAGTTTTAAGGTAATTCCTTTCTCCACTTTCCACTCAAACAGCCATGTGCTGAGTAGCGAAACTGAACGCCGCGCTGTGTCTTGTTAGGGTATCGGTAACATTTATAATAGGATTGTCTTATACATTTTTCATTTCACAGTTATCAATATTTTTTTTACAGTTATCATTTTACTACACAACGGACGAAACGGAGAGATCGTTTTTCGGTTTGCGCATATTTTTGGAGATATTTGCAATAATAATGTAGCTATTGCAAGCTCTTTGCAAGTGGCACGAGGGT
Source organism: Heliconius erato x Heliconius himera (assembly GCA_013421005.1). Classification (NCBI taxonomy): domain Eukaryota; kingdom Metazoa; phylum Arthropoda; class Insecta; order Lepidoptera; family Nymphalidae; genus Heliconius; species Heliconius erato x Heliconius himera. The sequence goes on along the minus strand of JAATLQ010038561.1, from coordinate 73,570 downwards.
GCAAAATGAATTAGTTTTATTTATACTTATAGTTTTATTTATACTTATGGTTATTCTACTTTCATCTTCAATATATCCTTCATATAAATAGGTAAGTAGATGAAATATAGCCCACACTTCGCGTTCGCCCACAAAAATTTCAAGACATTGCGCGTGAGCAGAACTTAACACCGCGTTTTTCCTAATTACCAGAGCAAGGAAATAAAAATAATGAATTCCCGAGAATCGAACTCACAACCGTCGCGTTTATCGAGAATAATGATTGATTGAGAGAATAAATGATTAATAGAATTAGGCAAAATTTAAGATGTATCGTTTCAGTAATATTCATAAGTAGGGTACGTTCTACGTAACGTAGGAGAACTTCTCGAAAGTTTACTCCATAGCAAACTTTTAGCAGCAATGTAATAAACGCCTCGAACATTAATAATTTGGATCCGTCATTTTAAGTTTTCTTACATGTGAATGATTAACTGTAAATTGGAATGAAGGGTATGTTTTTAATTTAATTAAATTATATATTTATTAGTCGTGCCGAAGCGGCATAACGTCTGCTTTGTTTGTTAACGTGAAAGTTCGATACCCAGTTGGAGTATTTAATTATTTTCATTAGTTATGGTTACTAGACTAAATCAGTCTCGAAAAATTTTGTGGTGCGTGGGGAATGAAGTGTCTTAACACAAGGTTCCCTCTGCCTACCTTGTTAGGCTTGGGACCTATCTACCAGCTATACAACGTAAAACTGAATCAAAGAAAGTTTTATTACTGTAATTTACAGATATTTTTGCAATTCAGAATTGATTGCATTTTCTTATTTTTATACTGCGCCTCAATTGTAAACTAACACTCAAAGTTTTACGGAACCTAGAAAAATGATGCCGCACAACGCTGCCTCCTGTTCAAGTTGGAAATTTTGCATTGTTTTATTTAGTTTTAATTGTACATGAACATCAAACCTTTTTTTATATCCTTTTTAATTTTTCATCTTTTTTTTTGTTATTGAAATTTTTAAAATGTTTTTTTTATTAGTTTGTAGATTAATTATTTATTATTGAAGTTTTGGGGCAATAATAATAAAAAATAATCATTAAAAGGCTCATTTCCCCCCTCTGGTAGACAAAGCGCGGCGTTGAGTTTCGTCACTCAATACACAACGTTTCGAAAATTCGACGAACAAGGGGAAACGGAGTGTACCGATTCTACACAATATGTAGGTATAGTCAAGCATAGGTCTCATTTATGCACAGAGTTACTTAATTTTGAACGCTGTAAAGGGAAACTTAGTTTAGGCATTCCAGCCAACCTCCGCTCCTAAAAACCACACAGTAGCCGTGGAAGCTGTGTGTGTGTACCAAAAACCTTTATTTTTCTTGCGTATATTTGTTAAAATATAGTCTTACATTTCATTTTAGAAAGAAAAAATATTCTAATATTTATTTTAGATTAACAAGGCAATATGTCTGTTCAGTAGGTAGTTTTTGATATAGAACATTGAGAGCTATTTAAAGGTGGTTCAATTTTTTTATTGTTTTTTCCTTCGGGTATAATAATACATAAAGTATACTAAACATACTTGATCACTCCACTAAACTCTACAAACAACTCAAAAAACTTACAAAAAACCAACTTTAAACTCAAAATTGCATGTCTAAAATCAATATCAAGCAACTTTTCCTCACTTTCCTATACCTATAATAGGTATATAGTACTTTCGTATACCTCTTTCCTACAGTTCTGCGGCTTCACCGTTCGAAATTAAACCGGTGTTGGTATCGGATAGTACAAGGCTTCGCGGATGCTCAATGATTTAATATACGAGTAGTTTCGCGACACGTTCTTGCGGTCTGTGTGTCATGGGTGTAACTTGGAGTTTTTAGAAATTTTAGGTTGATGTTATTTTTTTTAAGAATGAATTTAAAGAATGCAATTAGGGCCGATGTAGGGCAGAATCTGACTATAAAACGCGATGATGCTAGTACAGGATTTGCGGCGTTGAGTTCTGCTACATAAAAGGAAATGTCTTGAAATTTGGGCGGAAATTAGGAAAGGGAGTGTCTTAACACTAAGTTTCCACGGCCTATCGCGGTATACAGCATGAAGCTATAAAAAACACATATCTTTGTGAAGATTGCACCTTTATAACTCGTCTTTACCACTTTTGCTTCAGATGCTTTCTCTGCACCATAACGGACTCCGAATGATATATTCTTTTTAGAATGATATGTGCTTCACGCTGTAGCCCGCACATAGCAGAGTTGGCAGAGGGAACCTGGGAACCTAGTACTAAGACACTCCGTTCCCAAGAAAACACTTTCACACCCCACAATGATATGTTCAATGGCAAAATACAAACTCATCAGAAAATTTGGTAAACTCCCAAACATTTTCAAGTGTTTTTGTCTCCATTTCATCTTAACGGTAATGGCTTACAACGTGGAGATACACACTCTACACTACGTACCTACATACTGAGCTTTAAGCTTCGGATCCTTCGCAATTAAGTGAAGAGGCCTTCCCCCAAAGAGAGACATAGATAGGCTGTTATTTTAAGTACTTATTTTCTTCATTAATACCGCTAATACAGCTTACGTCTGGCTGAAAAGTAAAATTGTGAAAACACCGTCGTGGTGCAATTGAGACGTCTTTCTCTTTCTTTTTGTTTATACATAGTGGTAGTAGATTCAATTTTCGCTGGTTACATGTTTATATTTATTGTGCAATTGTCTTACTGGTTGTTATGATTAAACAAAGTATGATATTAAGTTCCGTCATTCAATAAAATAATACTATCAATATGCTTAAATAGTAATTGTTAAAATAATATGTTTAATTTTCAAGTTTTTTCTGTACTCACTGCATAATGTACTTACATATTTAAAATGTTTGGTTATATTACTAATATATAATTTTCGTTACAGGTAATTCAACACAATTTATGGTTCAAATTGTATGAAGAGTAACAAACTACGTTACGTAATAAGACATAGTAAGGTAAGCTTAAAAAAGAAATAAAATATATATTTTTTTGCTTCATGCTGCATCCTGTACATAGCAGGGTAGGCAGAGGGAACCCAGTGTTAAGACATTCCGTTCCAATTCTCGAAGCATCTATTAGTCATCGTTTCGCCTCGTTACCAGAGCATAATTGCTCTGGACGATTGGAACTATAATATTTTTCAAAAATGATTCTATACTATTCTTTAAACATTAACATACACGTACATGTGTTAGTTAACGCCGTGCTTTGTATACATGGGCATAGCCCATGTATACAAAGCACGGCGCCACTCACGTAGTGTCTCGAATTCTAATAAAAAACGGATGACGGAGAATATTAACATTAGGTTCTATCTCCCTATCTACCGTGCTATAAGCAGGATAATGCGTAAAACTAAAAAAAATCTACATACAATAACCTCTAAAGAGGTACACATATTAAACTCAAGATCCCAAAGTCACACAAAATCAATAGCTTTCGGCCGTTGATCGAACAAGGTAGCGAGGCTTAGTTCCAAAACAAATAGTACTGGTCCGTCTGTTTGCGGACGTGACTCGGACGCATGCAACCGCGTTGAGATATCTCTGTTTGTCCTGCTCCACAATTATATACCATATATGGGCATTGGACTTTGGCATTGGCTAATGGGAAGCTATTGGAAAGCTGTTTAAGGAGGATTTTGGTTAAGTCTTTTAAACTTTTACTTTTTTTTAGAAAAAATGAGAGGTGCAAGCATACGACTGTAACTGAGGATATGAATTGTTTAATATTTTAATTTCCTCTCTCTAGTAACCAGGCAAGACGCGGCGTTGAGTTGTGTTGAAACGGAGTGTCTTAACGTCATACGTTCTTGCCTGCATCAAAATTTTAAATTTTTTTAAACATTAAAAAAAAGGCTTAAAAAAATACTTCAATATATGTAATAATATTTAAATAAATATATGTAAAAAAAATCTAGTGTTAAAACATTAATTACTACATGATTTGCTACAACATACACATATACTTAAAATAAATAAATAAATCAGCTTCACGCTGTATCCCGCACACTACAGGGTAGGCAGAGGGAACCTAATGTTAAGACACTCTGTTCCCCACTTTCTGCCGAATTCTGGAGGTATTGCCTGTTGAGTGCCAGAACTCACGCCGCGTTTGTCCTCGACACCAGAGCGAAGAAATGGAAATATAAATAAAAAAACAAATCAACATCTCCTCGAGTGGGGATCGAACTCACAACCAGTCCACCACGTTTTACAGTCAAACTTTGTGCCCTCGCGCCACGACTGTCCTCAAAAACACTACTTGAAAGATAACATTTCTTATTGCATATATTAACACATCACACACAATATAGGCGGAGAGCATTCCCAACGCAAAATTTCAGTTTGTTAACTAGAAAATTGCGAAATATTTTAATTAATACGATCATAAACTTCATGTAATTAGTAACGAAACTGTGTTTTTGTATACAAGTAGTGTAAATAAATGCATGTTAGAGCAAGCTTTTTAAAAAGTTTGACCCGCTTCTACTATATATATACAAAAGTGGGTACGTTCGGTGGTACAATCCGTGTTTTACTATCGTTTTATTATTTTCAACAAACAGACTATGTATATTTTGAAATTGTTGCATTTAAAACTGTTTGTGTGGCGGAAGTTTTGTTTTTTAGTTATGTAGTGATTACAAGCTATGAACTAAATAATAAAGTGGATTCGAGACTCTTGTAAATGATTATATTTAGGGGAAGAGGGTGACTGGTATTACTTCTGGGGGGGTAGTGTTTTTACACTACTCACCATAGCTACCTTGCAATGTGGGACAAAGTCTAACATAGTAAATAGTTATTTGTCACTCATTTGTGGACCGTCACAGTGTCGTAGGTTCTATCAACACTCGGAATTATAAATTACTTATATTTCTCCGCACTTTTATAACGAAGTTATTTGATTGAATGTTTCGAATTTCGTCGGAAAACGTAGAACCAATACTTATTTTAGAAAACGTATAAATATTTGAACACAGCGGGACTCGAACCCACTAAGCCATGAGTTCTCATGGCTCATGGCTGGCTTAGTGGTCAGAGCGCCTGGTCGGTTTCCAGGAGGCGCGGGTTCGAGTTCTGCTGCGTTCAAATTTTTATACGTTTTCTAAAATAAGTATTTTTCTTTCCTAAGTGTGGAATAACACTTTAAAAATGTTCAAAAACGTAGAACCAAGCGTCTTAACACTAGGTTCTCCTGAGCCTATCTTGCTATCATATATAATTTTTGGTAATCTTAGTCCCTTTAAATTTTTAATGAATGTTACATACAAAACGTATCCAGCACGAGCCCATACAACGACACATTGAACTTGTCACATCAATTAGCACATTTTAATCGGCTTCACTAGAAGCCTATGCGCTTACGCGATTATACCGCATTTGCATTCACGCGATACCATTCGATTTAAATAAATTAAAGTATTATTTAACTGCTGTGTTTGTTTCGATTAATTTTTGATATAATCTTGATCAATGGATTCTTTTCCACTTTTTTTTAGGGTTCCCTAGGATACCCTACCCTACCACTATGACTTCGCTCCTTGTCTATCCGTCTCTTTCAGGCCGTATTTATACACATGCGTGATATATAGTCAGACAGTTGAAAATGTCACTTATTATGTATTTTTGTTGTTGCTATAATTAAAATTAACACATAAAGGGATTTCCATACAAATAAGAAACATGTTATTTTTACCGTTTTTATAAATAGCGGTACGAAAAAAGGTAAAGTGGGGAGCAAATGTTTAGTAATGACTAGATTTTTAATTTTAAGCTAATTAAGCTTACAAATTAATTTCGCTCTATAGTTTGTAGTAATAAACGAAATTATAAATAATTATTATCTATATATATAAAAGGACTTGTGCTGACTGACTGAGGTAAGACGCACGCAGAGCCGTAACCGCTGATGGTAGAAACGTGAAATTTGGGCAGATGTTTATTTTCATATTCTGGACATCCACTAAGAAGGGAATTTGAAAAATTTTAACCCTAAAGGGATGAAATAGGGGTTGAAAGTTTGTATGAAAAAAAATAATCTGTACCGATTTTAATAAAATTTGAAATTCAGACTCTTAAAAATATTTCATTAAATACGTGTTTCATGGTTTTTAAGAATTTACCCCCTAAGGGTTCAAATAAGGGGTTGAAAGTTTATATGGAAAAATCTTTAAATTGCCACCGATTTTTATAAAAATTAAAATCCAGACTGTTAAAAATATTTTATTGAACACGTGTTTTTTTAGAATTCACTCCTAATAAGCGGGCGAAGCCGCGCGCGCCCTCTAGTCTTATATATAAATCAACCCAGCCTATCCCAAAGCTATCTAATTTTTTAAACCAAATATATAATCGGACAAAATCGTACATTTAACTAGACTAAAATAGCCTTATATTTTTAGCGTGAGACCGTATCCCGCAGTACCATATCCTAGTAGACAGGAGGGAAAAGTGTTTAAACACTTCGTTTCCACTGCCCAATTTTCTTAACATTGCATAGTGAGTGGCAGAACTCAACGCCGCATTTTCTGGTAATCGAGAGTTAAGATATAAAAATAATTTAAATATAATCATCCCCCGGAGTGGGGAACGATAATAACCGTCGTATTGTTAAAATATAATATCATAAAATCGCCATTTGCAATATATTATAATGAAATAATTCATTAAGTATCTACTAACAGCGTGTTTCAAGCAATAAGCCGCCTCTAATGAAGACGCTGTGTTAAGTGAATTTCATTTACGGGGTTTTATTAGGGCTCAGGCCGCCTTGTGCTGGCGGTGTTCGGGAATAACGATTTTTATTATTTTTTATTTGTTAATAACTTTGCGATTATGATTTTGTTCTAAGGATGTAGGTTTTTTAGCTTAGCTTCACGCTATATCCCGCAAATAGCAGGATAAGCAGAGGGAACCTGGAAACCTGTCTAAACATTCCATTCGCAATAAGATACTTTGTTTCCCCACTTTCCGTATTCTAGAGACATTGCGTGTTGAGTGGCGGAATCAGAGTGAAGAAATGTAAATATTAAATATTATTAATTCCACTAATGGGAATCGAACACACAACCGTCGCGTTTACAGTCGCGCGCTTACGCTGCGCTACGACGGCCTTATTATATTTATACTTAGGTATACTAATATCAAGGCAGCAAAAGAACGAGTCGTTTCACAAAGTCTTACCGTTTTTTATTTATATTCGTTACTAAGCTGTAATGCGTCTTAATTGCGTAATTTCGTAAAAGAGTATATTATACACTTCAAGGGTAAAAACACTAACCGTCACTCGGCTTATTTAGAAAAAAATTGGTAGTTTATACCTATGTAACTTTCTGGGTTCTGAATGTTTAATTATTAGACACTTTTTTTGTCTTTATATAATCATTTTGGTAGTGCATAGAGATCGCCCACCATTTGATACATTGCGTGGTGGGTGGCGGAACTTAACGCCGTTTTTTGTGTACTGGAGCGAGAAAATGAAGATAAATACAACATTTCCACCGAGGAGTCCCTTTCTCCTGGGATCATAACCACAATATTGTTTTCAGTCAGATGCTGTATATATAGCAATAATAGCACGTGCCAAGATAGAGAGAACCTGGTGTGAACACTCCGGTCCCATTAAGACACTTCAGCGTAATTCTGAAGGTGTTGAGTGGCGGAATTCAACGCCGCGCTTTACCCCATTACGCAGGATACGAACCCACTTATTTTTTTTTATTTATTAGCATTTTTATATAAAGTTCTATACGAACAATTTCATGATTAGTACATTTTTTACGGGCCCCTAATCTCGAGAGGCATAATTATGCTATACGATTGTAGTGTGAAACATTTAATGACTGAGTGAGGGGAGGAAATGCATTCTATATACATATGTAGCATGTACTCGCTCACGACACGCAGGCGGAGCCTATTGTAGTTAAAATGTGGACGAAAAGGAGAATTATAATAGAAAAATGTCTTATTTCCATTTTTCCACTCTGGTAAGACAATGCGTGGGTTGGAGTTACGTGTCTCAATACACAATGCCTCGAATTTAAACGGAAATAGGAATGTGGAAGGAAACACTAGGTTTACTCTGACTACGATAAAGCTTTGTGCGTTTTTTTTACTTAACTGAAAAAAAATAACGAAGGCTACATTTTATTACGTCAATCGTTTCTATGTAACACATTGTATCTGCGTCAGAATTACCTCTGTTACTTAGATGGCGTCATGTGTCATACATGATTTTTAGTTATTTATTTTCATTTAAAAATGTTAGTTTCACGCTTTTTTTGTCCATAGCATGGTAGGCAGAAGGTTTTAAAAAACTTCGTTCTCATTAAGTTCCCGTTTCACACTTTACAACGAATTCTAGAAGCATTGCGTGTTAAGTGGTGTAGTTCAACGCCACGCTTTGCTTCGTTGCCATAGCGAGGAAATGAAAATGTTAGTTTTTTCATTTCCTCGAGTGGCAGTCGAACCCACAACCTGTCTCGTTTACAATCGCACGCTTTTGACTTTCGCCACTAGTGCCCTCAACAGCGTCACAAAACAAAAAAAACCGGACAAGCGCGAGTCAGACTCGCCCACTGAGGGTCCCGTACAAAAATTTGAGTTCTCGAGTTTTTCTGAAATTCAGGCTTGGGTATCATCAGATGAAAGACTCTAACTACCCTTTCATCTGATACCTCACTTGACCTAGCGGCTTTAATACAACACGTATAGACCTACAGACGAAAATTGTGCTCCTCTTTTAAGGCTTTTATTTTTTAGAATTTAACCACAAATGTATAGTTTTCTGATTTTTCCTAAAGTAGTACTTACTTGTAGATGCTAGCTGCCAAATTTCATAATTGTAGGTTAACCAGATGCACTCTAATTTTAATTCCCTTTATAATGTCGAAATACGCGCCTATTACTATATAAACGGCCATATTTTTTTTACGTAAATGTAGAAATATGGTTATTTTCAGGAATTCATGGGGCCATTAACCTAGGTATATGGTTTGAATTTCATCTCGGTATCTCTTAGTATTCCTGAGATAAAGGCTCTTGACAGATAGACAGACAGACAACAAAGTGATCTTATAAGGGTTCCTCTTTTCCTTAAAAAGTACAGAACCCTAAATACGAAACATTTCTATAAAAAACTTAGATTCTATTTTCTACGGACTATTCTTCAATCAATATATGTATGTCTGTACGCATAAATCATTATTATTCGAGTACACTGCCTCTAATTGGATAACCTCTCTATACGTTCGTTAGAATTTACTTTATCGTCTTCTTTGTATTATACCAGCTAGAAGCATTACTAGTTATTTATTCATTATGCTGTATATTATGCTCTTTGTAGAACAAAGTATTGAAGGTTTTTCTTCTTTTTCTAATTATAGTTTAGATATAAACATAGATATATGTATAAATTATATATGTTAACGTAAAGAAAGAAAATAAAAACAATTTATGAAGTCATTGGCTCATCAATCAGTCAAAGGAAAGAATGAAGTGTTTACATTTTTTGCTTTCTTTCCATTTGGAGACTTTGCGTATTACTTACGGAACCCAACGTCGCGTGTTGTGTGCGATGTAACAAAACCAAGGAATCGAAAATATTTAAAATAAAAATATCCTCCCCCCAAGTGGAATCGAACCCATGACCACATCACATTCTGTCAATATAATATTATGTACAGATATATAAATTGTAAATAATTTTGTCGTGGCGCAGCGTCATTGCGACTGACTGTAAACGCGACAATTGTGAGTTCGATTCCAACTTGGAGGAATGAATTATTTTAATTTCCTCAGACAAGAGAAAGTGTAGCGTAGAGTTTAGTCACTCAACTAACAAAGCCTCAAAAATTGGGTGGCGCTTAGGAGTGGAGCGTCTTTACACTATGGTTGCATCTATCTACCCTGCTAGATGCGGGATAGATAGGTCCACACCCACAAATCTCTAAAATATAAAATTTTAAAATTTTAGACGAAAAGACACCTAATTGCGCCTCGAGCGTGAAAAGCCCACAGCATTTGCATGTAGCTGATCAACGCGAATCTCGGGAGCTACGAACATTTCCTGCCGCGTTGAAAAGCTAAGAGGGTGGACTTGTTAGGCCGCGTGCACATTAGCTACTAGTACTACTAAGTAAACAACTACGTATTTCATATTTAAGTTCACTATTGTCAAATATCTGTGATATAAAATAGGTGAGAAGCTACACTTTATAAAGTACTTTAGTGTGGCACGATTTCCATTTAAAGAAATGAAATATTTATTTTCGTTTTCTCTTCAAAGCGCGGCGTAGAGTTCTGCTAATCAACGCGCAATGCCTCCAAATTTCGGCGGGAAGTAGGCAACGGAAGTGTTAAGTTGTAAGTTCCCTCTGCCAACCCTGTTGTACGCGATACAGCGTGAACCTAAAAAAATAGCACATGCTATAAAAATATGACACAAACATAAAGACATACATCCACCAGACACCTCGCGAAGACGCGCCGCACCCTGAAGGGTGCCCCGGCGTCAGCTACCCCATTTAAATTCATTGGAACACCGACCGCTTTGTTTCGGCTCAGCGACGCGATTTTAATCACTTAGTCTACGTACGTCTGCTCCTTGAATGAACCTGTAATAGAGACATTTTTAGGACTTTTAATGGCAAACCTTTTTAAAATCGCACCTTAAAAATATTTTTCAACAGCGAAATGAGGTCTCCCGGCTGCGGTGATTTCGTGCTTTTTAATTACGACAGCTCAGCTCGGCTAGATTCGCCCTTTTTTGTGTTTGTTTTTTGGGATTTATAAGATTTTCTGTGTAGGTAGCTGTGTTGGAAGTATATTTTGATGGTGTTAGGTTGGTTTGAGTTATGCAATGCGAGATCTGTGTTGTTATATGTGAAGCCAGACCAGTCGTGGCACATGGGCACGAACCTGCGACTATAAATGCGACAGGTTGTGAGCTCGATTCGCACTCGAGGAAATGAAATATTTAATATTTTGATTTCCTAGTTTAATCGTTAAAAGGCAAAATATGGCGTTGAATTCCGCCAATCAACACAATGCCTCCAGAATTCGACGATCGATAATCGGCGGTGCGAGTGGAACGTGGAGTGTCTTAACACTAGTTTCCAAGCTTACCTTGCTGTTGCGGTAAAAATGCTATGAAGCTGATTTTTTGCAAGTAATTCGAAAATAGAAATCAGTTTGCCAATCTATCATCTAACATCAGCGAATCAACAAACCATACTAAAATGAACGGAAATAGATCAACAAAAGATAAAATATAAAACGTACAAATAAGGTAAAATTTTAATTACAACTATAAATTGAGTTTTTAATAACCTACGATAATATTATTCTATCATTAGATAATATCGTGGTTCCCGACAGCAGTGGGTTCGATTACCGAAAAAACAGGAAGTGCATGTAGTGCTATTCACGTTAATGTATTTATTAAATTGTAACACGCGAACTATTGTATGGGTGCAGTGAACGCGATAGAGTTAACTTAGTTACAATTTGTTTGAATAACGTTTCTTATATTTTAAACGACAAGTCGCCGCTCCCAACTTTGTTTGTGTGGAATATAAGAATCATATATCAAATAATAAATACCGGTATTCTGGTTCCTGTAAGCATTTTGAGAGATCTTCTCTTAGTGCTCCCCTTCCCTCAATAACCTACTTACACGCAACTGTCAAATAGTTTCATCTGCCAGTCACTCAGTAACAGAAGAGTTTTATATATTGTATTTAAATTATTTCCATTTCCCACATATGGAACATAAGGCTTGGTGTTGAATTGGTTAGTTCTATCAATCCAACCAATGAAACCATGCCAATTCTGGATATTGGGTGGTGCGTGGGGGCCGGAGTGTTTTAACATTACGTTCCGTGTGTTTACATTGCTTTATGCGAGATACACTGTGAAACTAAAAAAGTGCTAACAAAACTACTACTTCAATTTAACACAACACTATGATATTTATGAGTACGACTATTAATTAGTTTAATACTAAATGTGTAACATACAAACATACATACATTATAATTACTAATTACCATTAACATCGAACGCGTTCAACCGAACCACACCCTACTATTTTGTAAGGAATAAGCGATTTTATATGTATCGCTCTGCTCACGGTGCATAATTTAATTTCCCTTGATTTATGTCTTTTTTTCGGTAGCATTGTATACTTAAATTATACAATTTTAGCACTTTTACTTAACGAAATAAGGGTGATTTTTCTACGGGCGTTCAATGATTTCGTACAATGGGAAACCATTATATTTGTGAATTAAATGTTTTATGTTCTTGTTGATTGTTGTAATGTGTGAATTATTGGGTCGTTCACCCGATCGCGTTCGATTCAACTCACGGTTTTGTCTTTTGTTCTAATATTGTGCTTTATTAAACTATGTAGGTTTTGTATGGAAATTGGTCAGGCTTAAATATATGGGTAATTATGGAATGTGCGTTAGTTATTATATGTTGAAGTGAAGGACAGAGTGATGGGTCACTCATAGTTTTTTATAGATTCACGCGTTATCCTTAAGGAGGTAGCCAAATGTAGCGAAGTGCTAAACACACAATCTCTGCTAAACACACACACACACATAACTTAGCGTGAAAACTCTCTATTCTTTCTTTTACTTAACCGGAATAATATCAAAAATTACCACATTTAAGTATCTTTCTTAAATCGAACCTGCAACCAGATGCTTGTGTGTTAATTTCGACTTACAACGGTGCACCTTAGATAGAACTGTGCACAGTTAGATTGCATCTCTGTGCTGCTACCACATTTGCATTCTCTTCTTAAAATTATTATTGTCTAAAACAAAAAATCGTTCAACTCTCAAAACAATTAACAATATCATTTAATTTTTATGCAAATTACTAAACATGCTTCAGTATAAAGTCTACCTATATCCAGTATATAGTACCTATATACGTACAAAGCAAGAACAGCAGTGTAATTACACCCCCAGGAACCGTAGCTGCCATTTAAGTGGAAGTTTCAGCTCAGGCAATGACAGAGGCGATGTGAAACGACACGTGTGCCGTTTCATTTTTATCAAAAGCGATTAATTAAAGATACGCGATATGTGAACGTTTATTTTTCTTATAAATATTTTTTTGTGGTAGAAATATTATTTGTGGGTAGGTATGTAGGTATTTAAAATATAGATAGTATTTAATTTTTAGTCAGAAATTAATAATAAATGACTAATAGCTTAGTTTTACTTTGTATTCCGCATGTTGCGGGGCAGGCAGTGTAAAATTAGTATTAAGACACTCTCTGCCGTCATAAGGATAAAGGGCACAAATAACATTTTGTAAATATCGAGAAAAAAGGGTTTAAAGTATTTTTTGGTTTTGTTGAAAAAAAACGCCAATAAAATTGGTTTTTCGAAAATGTGCAAATGTAAATACTTGCATTTATATAGTAAGTGTAAGACCATGGTTTTGTAAAGTTCTATTTTTAATATGTATAGTAAATAATTCATTTTTTTCTTTTCAACTTAACATAAAAAATAGAGTAAAATCAGAAATATTACGATTTAAAGGCGCATACAGCCGAATGTGCCTTTTCTTCCTTCCTTCCCTTGTAAAATTTTTAACCAAATTTTCAAAGTGTTACAATAAAAAGACACTTTTATTCAATTATATCTTCTCTTTGTAACACTATTAGTAAAATTACATGTAAAATATTTTTCTATGAATACAAACTGGTAGTTGTAATAAAATCAAACCTTTATTTTAAAACATTTAGAGAAACAGTTCTTTTTTACCAGCTGCGCTATGACATTATTAGGTGAGTAAAAGTATGTCCCAATCCATGCCCCTCTATGTATATGTTTATTCCCAATAGGCATAAAACTTGGATTCAAAACAATAAGCCGCGGGCAAAAGACTGCAGTTTTAAACTCCTCCATTTGGAGTAGGTAACATGTTAATCTAAAGGTAAATAATATATTGAGTGCTCACTCACGACATTGACATTATATAATTTGATTTTAATTTCTGTTCCTATAAATATGGAGTAAAGTCGGATTCACAGTCACTTTCATGGCTACTAATGTTATGTATATGTATGTTTGCATTTTTTTACTTTTAAATTTTGTCTAACACTGAATCATCAGATTCAAAATATGTCCAAATTTCTTCATTTGATGCTTGTTGGGTACATACATATATTTGTTCGTTTTCAAACTTTCTGTTGCGTAAAGCAGCATCTACAAATCCTGCGCTCCGTGGTGACGTATTGTATAACTAACAAAGAGAATAGAATAATCACTAGCTAAGCTTTTAAGTATTTGTAAAAAAGTTCGTCTTTCAGCATTCTCGACATTTATAGGTACGAAGTTATAATGCGACGTAAAAGAAAAGTATAAATAAACTAAATGTAGTAATTACAATATAATTTAATAATATAAATTTAGCTAAAAGAGTTGTCTATACAGACATTTCCCGAAAAATGTACCACTATTAATTTGATATTTAAAAAATTTCATCCTAAAAATATGCAATACAACGCTTAAAAAACACGGTTATAGCGACTAGTTTAAAAATTACTTTATAAAAAATTTGGGTTTTCATTTTTGCTATACCAAAACGTTTTTAACAACAACTTTCTACTATTAAATAAAGAATACACTGACACATTAAATGAATATCGCCGTACAGTAAGTAACGATGGTAAAAGTATAGAAATAAATTACAAAACAATCTTACCAGATGTCGAACTGATAGGCATAACTGGCGTAATTCTCTGCATACTTCTTCCTTGTCACTTCATTTTAATTAAGTGTTTTTTAGTAGTAAAGACATAACTGACATCAATAATGTAAGGTATACGCCTTTTATACTAAACATACGTCAATTACGCCTTTTCAATAAAATATATTTAAAATATACAGATGAATAAAAGTAATATCTCACAATGTGCCCTTTTCCTGTACTAAAACTTGCAATAGGGTGCAGTTGTGCCCTTTGGGCTTATGATATTCCTGTTTATATTATTACTAAAAATAAACAAAAAATTAGGCAGATAAATCTTATTTTCCTGATGCCGAATATATATATAACTCAATTTCGTAGAAAATGTTAGTTGTGCCTTTTTTCCTTATGGCGGCAGCTCTGTTCTCCACGTCCAATTTTTGAGACATTGTGATGAATGGCGGAACTTTACGCCGCTCTTTGTCGTATTATTAAAGTAAGGAAATGTATACAGATCAATATCCGAGTGGGAATCTACAACCGTCGCGCCATAGTCAATCTTATATTAAGAGTAATTTCAAACTCTTATTTAAGTTTAGATAAAGACGCTAACTATATAGTATATTACGATTGTACTGTAGTTCTACGAGATTGAAATATTTTCTTAATGAAAATGAAACCTATGACTATCACGAACAGTCAACATGACAACTGTACCACAAAAGTCTCAGTCATTTATTTCTCATTCTCATTAACTTCTCATCCCTCGAATGAATCAAATGATTTACACAGCAAATTTTAAACAAATCTGCAAAAAAAATCAAAGGCTAATTTTAACTTTAATTAACCAGCCAATTTCGTAGACAGTTCGCTACGATTTTGCAACGGAAAAAGAAATTGCGAATTCGGGAAATCGTTGCGTTTTAATTTTTTCTATCAAGGCCACGGAAGCGATTTGGTACAACAAATTAAATATGGGAGTTATCTTCATTATCGAGGGATGGATGAAACTTATTAGGAAGCATTTGATTTTATTCTTATTTTTATATATTTTTTTAGAAAACATATAAAACATTTGCCCAGTGGAATTTGAACCCGCGCCACTTGGAAACCGTTCAAGTGCTCTGATAAACTAATCCATAGGTTCTAATCAAAATGTAAAAATATAATCCAAATATAAACAAGTATTTTTATATTTCAATATAAGAAAAACAGCTTCACGCTGTATCCCGCACACAGCAGGGTAGGCAGAGGGAACCTAGTGTTAACACACTCCGTTCCCCACTTACTGCCGAATTCTGGAGGCATTGCGTGTTGAGTGACAGAACTCAACGCCGCGCTTTGCCTCGCCACCAGAGCGAAGAAATGAAAATATAAATGTAAGTAAATATTTAATCTCCTCGAGTGGGGATCGAACCCACAACCAGTCGGATCCAGCTATGTGCGTATTAAATATATTTATATTTGTTTAGATATTTAAGAGTAAAATGTAATCTTTCCTTTTACCTTCATGTATTTTAATACCTTGTGATGGTCTTACTTCTCGACTTCTTATACATTTGGAGGCATTGTGTTCAAACTGATGTAATGTTTTGGGCCAGCAAAATATATATAGCCTATACAAAATTATCACCTAATATAATTCGAATCTACGACAATCTAAAAATATAGGCTAGGCCACTTTGCCACGACGGCCAGTATGAAATAAAAATTATGTTTTCATTTTAATAACGACAATTTTGGCACACTTATCTTTCGCCTCTTACTCGTATTACCTAAGGTTGTTTTATTATTAGATATTTCCAACATCTGTCACAGAGTTTTATCTATAAATCATTCGTTGTATGGACGGTAAATATTTGGCGCCAAACTCTAAATTAAATATAAAATTATTTTCATATTTTAGATTTTTGACATCGACTCGTATTTCCGACTTTTTCGATGGCTTGTAACTTTTTCTAGGAAAACATTATTTAAATTAAAAATAAAGTCTTAAAAATAAATCTTATAAGGGTTCCGTTTTCTCCTCTTGAGGCATGGAATCCTAAAACAAGAGAGTAAAACGGCTCTACTGACTCAATATTACATATTAATTCTACGTTATTTAGTAATCATAATAATTTTACCACAAATAAAAAGAACAAAAAATCTATTTAATATTTTACATTTTATTTTGGGAAAAAAAATGAAGTCGTTACCCAAAATATAATTGTGCTTAATCTCAACGGATAAGCGAGTACCTAACAATACGAGATTGTTACAAACACCTGATTGCTGGACTTCAAGGAACATCCCCAAGGAGATATTAAGAAAGCTTTTGATACAATTGTGGTACCGTAGATTCAAAAATAAATTTTAATTAAATATGTATTCTCTATATAAGATTGTTTGTGCCACAGGGGCACAGCGTCTGACTGTAAATATGATGGTTGTAGATTCGATTCCCATTTGGGCTAATTAATGCTACTTTGTTAATTTCTTTATTTTGCTTCCAGAACGTCTTGACAGTAGGTTTCCTCTACCTACCCTGCTGTGCCGTAAAAAATTGGAAGCTGCTTTTTTGCTTAGATTTTTGTAATTTTCATGTATTTACTGAGACATTACCCCCTGCGTAGTGATTACATTAGGCTATAAGTTTATTTATAATAAATATTATATCACGTATTAAAATATTATAAAAAGAAAATTCAAAATTGTTGATTAATCCCAAGGGATTAAATTAAGCGACCTATTTATCTATACATGGAACATTTTAGGGATGTGCTATTTTGAAATGACCTTCAACGCCCCTCGTTCAATTTCACGCTATCCATTTACTTGTATGCAGTTGCAACTGAGCTTCACCTCTATTCTGGTCGTAAAGTTAACATTAAATGAAAATATAGAAACAAAATACGGGCACAAGGGTGCAACTGTAAACGTGGCAGTTGTAGGTTCGATTATCACTTGGAGGAATGAAATATTTAATGTTTTCATTGCTTCGCTCTGCTGATGAGGTGATAGAAGAATATGTTGTAAAATGGGGATCAGAATTGGTATATCACTAGGTGTCCAGCTTCCATCTGCCTATCCTGTCCTGTTAAGTGTTGGATACAGCGTGAAGCTATAAAAAATACGTTATAGACTTTGAACAGAACTTGATAGATCTGTATGTATATCTCACACATATTTGCCGTTGCGTTTGTTGTTCCGTTCTCTCTGGCTATCGCACTAAGGATTAAACTTGAAATTAAAAAAAGGAAGAAAAAAAATACGTTTTATTAACGAATTAATATAAAAACCACATATACTAGACTTTAATCTTACCATTTTTTCTCATCCAATTCTAGCATCTTATGACATATACTTAACATATATTTCTTAACGCTTAATGCAAACTGAAATCCCGCCTAATACAGCGTGCTCCATAACTGTTGTCGTACTGCATAGTATTTTTTGGATATTGATGATGTGTTAGGACAATACAAAATTATAGCAATTAAAGATACATGCAGCTACTTAAGATATTTACGTACATTATTAAGTGACTTTAATGATATAATACATAATAAAATTTTGGCGATTCATGATTTTTACTTTTTAAATGTAACGAACTAACTGAATCAATCGTGTTTATTTGTAATGTTGAACATTTCGAACAAACAATGCACTGTTTGACTACGGTCTACTACAAACTTGTCAAAACGTCGAGTTTCCAAAAATATTAAATACTAAATATACGCTTTTAATCTGGCATAAGAATTTCATTTAAAATATTGAATATTTACTGAAATTGGAAATCAAATGGATATATTTACTTTATTTTCGTATTTCATACTAATTATTTGTGTTTTACATACGAAACTACAGTTTCAGGTTTGTAAACTAATAACACGTAAATTATAATTAATTAAGAGTCGGTCGTATAGGTTGGTATTATTGAAATGCGAAATCATTTGACTGTGCAAATAATGCCAACAACAAATATTTAGCAGGAATTTTATTACATTGATTTTTGTATTTAAATGTAATATTGTAAAACGCGCGACTGTGAACGTTACGGTTGTGGGTTCAATTCTGTCTCGGAAGAATGAAATATTTAACATATTTATTTTCTCACTTTGGTAATGAGAAAAAGTTCGGCATTGAGTTCCGCCTATCGATACGCAATGCATCTTAACACTAGGTTTCCCGAGTTTTTCCCCTGCCTGCTATGTGCAAGATACAGCGTGAAAACGATGTAGTTGTAAACTATTAATATATAGATCTATATGTATATATGTAGGTCGTGGCGTTGAATGCCCCCTGCTCTGCTTTGTGTGAAAAATCAGTCATGTTTTAAATTATTATAGATTTTTTTATTTAAAAGTATATTTTAAAATTATTCACTGGCGTCGAAAAATCCTACAAAATCTTAAGAAAATAAAATCCAAATCAAGAAACTACCAACATATTCCACAGAACAAGGAAGAAGCCGAAACGAGCCGACAAAAGCATTTAAAATAGACACTGTAGCTAGAAACCAATTTAGATGCTAATACAAGGAGGCTCTCGCCAAGTGGTCGTTACGTAGTTAGTTGAACGTGACTTCCCAGATTCGATTCTCAGTTCGAGCACTTGCTATTGAAGGACACTTCAGATCTGTTGTTTGTTGCAGACTATTGAACTGCGATTCGTACTGGCTCTAATGTTATTAGGAATTGCTTGAAGATACTGTATTTATATTGTATTTGTTATGTATACATATGGAAAATATATATGATTTACGGTTTATCATAGATTTATTTAAAGTTAATCGTAGTGCAAAGCGCGACAGGCTGTGAGTTCGATTTATTCTCGAGGAATATATAATAAAATATTTAATATATTAATTTCTACGCTCCGGCCGACACTAGGCTTCCGGAATTCACCGGAAAGTGTGAAGTGGAGTGTTTTAACACTAGGCTCCCTCTGTCTACCGGGATATAGCTTGAAGCTGAAAAAGAAATAACCTGTCCAAGAAGTACCTTTTTCATGCTCCTCGTCCGCGTAGTCAGTATTATGTATTGGATTATTTCGAAAAATTAAAATTATCATGGTGTAAATAGCCTACAGGAATCTTAGCTTCACTCTGTATCATCGGAAATCCATGAACCTAGTATTAAGACACTTCCCATTAAGACGTTCCGTTTCCCACTAACTGTCAAATTCTGTAGAAATTCCATGTTCAATGGCGGAACTCAACGCCGTGTTCGATAAATTGACTATCCAAAATTAATTGTTCAGAATGATTGGTTTTGATGTAGAAATTAAAATATATTGTTTAATCGATATTAACATCTCCTGGAGGGCATAGCGTGTTCAATTATTGTTAGTAGTAGTATTA
Source organism: Heliconius erato x Heliconius himera (assembly GCA_013421005.1). Lineage (NCBI taxonomy): Eukaryota > Metazoa > Arthropoda > Insecta > Lepidoptera > Nymphalidae > Heliconius > Heliconius erato x Heliconius himera. Next base: position 53,472 of record JAATLQ010038561.1, on the reverse strand, counting down.
TTAGTTCTAGATTACTTATTCGCTCGTTTGAGCTATACGAGAAACAAGAACTCATTGCATTTTGCGAGTGTTGGAACTCAACGCCGCGCTTTCATTCCGATTTAAGAAAATGAAATATTTATTTAAATTTATATTTTCTTTTCTACGATCTGGTATCGAGGTCACTGATAATATACCGTAATAATAAAAAAAAACTCCAAACCGTTCTAAAGACTTAGCTTGAGCTGTTTAGCTTTATTGTTACGGAATAACGCCAGTAAAATAAAAGTCAGCATAAAACCTAACATTAACGTAAAACTGTAATTTGGGCTTCCGTTCAACGCTCGGTTCTCTTTTTGTATATTCCTTAGATAGCTTTATTTGGACAACGACTAATACACGCAATGGCCTATAAATTAGGTTTATGTTTTTTATATATGTATTTTATGTATGTATATATATATATATATATATACACAGTATGTAACGCGATCGACGGATCTATGAGTAAAGGACCTCGGTACCTATTCAGTTTACTCCTATATTCGTTTAGCAATTTTCAGTGGTTCAGCAAATATTTGAGATGTTTGGATTTTTTGGAAAAAATTGAATTCTTGGAAAAAATATGGCAAATACAGCCCGACAATTCAGCCTGAGCCCATGATATTGTCTTAAATAGCTCAATAGTAATCCTTTTGTATCATATAACAGTTTATTACTAACGGTTTATAAATCTTGGAAATAACATCTAAATAAAAATCGGTTTAAAATAAGCAAAATTTTATCAAAATCCTGCTATGGGCTATAGTGAAAAAGAAAGTTCTGATGATTTTTTCCAGAAATAATAAATCGATATTTTTGGATATTTACATAAGTGTTTGCATTATCCACCACTCTTCTCTAAGTTAAATTTTTTATGTGCACTTACAGTCCTTAAAATAGACGGTATAAAAAACGGACGGTATAAAGAAATATTCTTTCTACAGCGTGTGAAAGTTAATATTAACCATCACCTAAGAGCCAAGTTATTTTGTACCAATTTTGTTGAACATAATACTTTTTATTGTTACAACTTTTTTGTTTATACTTTAAATATTTAAAAAAACACAATAGTGAAAAGTACATTTAAATGAGATTAGCGTGCACAGAAGCAATTACAAACCGGCAAACACAATAACAGACAAGAATTTAAAAAAAATCATCATTTTGGATTCTATTACATTGACAGACAGACTCCCCCAATAATACATTTTCTCAATTATTTTCTACGTACAGACAGCGGTCAATTACATTAATAATATTATTATAATATTATTATTATAATATTACTATATGATATTTGCTTAGCCTAGAAATTATCTAGAAATTACTGAACATGAAACCGAATGTTTGTACTATAATTCGTGTTTAGTTTGTATAAGATAAATTGTCCCTGGAGGGCCATCATCCAACTAAGTACTCAGTGATTTAAGATGGCGAAAGGAAGTCAACTATATATCACTATTCTCTACGGTGAATTATATAGATATTATTATAATAGAAATGCGATGCTATTTTGCTATTAAGTTGAATTGCGGAACAAGAAAATCAAAATAATCCATCCCCGAAATTTAAAGTGTTCTGTTCTAAATGGCTTAAAACTGTAACATTTTCGTTCTTATCGCATCCAGATACATGCAGTACAATAAAAGTCAACATAAAACGTTACATTAGGGCAGCAAGGAGGCTACGGCTCGACCTCAGTACGATAAATCCTCGCCTTTCCCCAATATTGGTACTTAGCGGCGAATGTCCCTGCGGTGAGCGTAACACCGCTATGGATTTATGTTTAAAACTACTTACGCTATCGTATTGTAGTCGTGTGTGTTTGCATGTTTGTTAACTCTTTTGTCGGAAACTTAAAGTTTAATCGAAGAATCGAATCGAAAATTAATTATCAAAAATAATTAATTTATGATTTAAATGACGTGTAGTTTAACTTTGAAGACAATTAAATTTTTGTCAAAATCGATTGAGTCGTTAGTAAGATTGAGGGAGCACAAGATTCGATTTCAACTCGGAGCAATGAAATATTAATACTTTCATCTCCTTCCTCTGGTGAGTTCCGTCACTGAACACGCAATACTACCACAATTCGGCGTAGTGACAAACGAAAGAAACTTAACGGGAACAGAGTGTGTTCACACTAGATTCCTATATTTACTCTACCCTACCCTACTCTACCCTACTATGTGCGGGATATAGCGTGAAGCTAATAATATTTACAATAAGACGATTGTATAAAAATTATATATATATTTTTATATATATAATTATAACTTTATATATATATTTTTAAACCATTTCTTAGTAGCTACAATCTAAATAATATCGCTACGCCGGTGTAACGTACAGCCTCCGTCCAGGCGGCCGGCGCTGTCAGTAAAATTCAACGGTTACATGCACATGAGTTATCTTACCGTCCGTCCGTAGTCCAGACGCAGTGCACGAGATTAGACAGTGTACCAAAATATTCATGTTCAGGCATTTACTACAATATCTTTGAAAGGAGAGAAAACAAACAAATGAGAATAATAATAAATTTATATTTTTTTGTAAATTTACGATTCTAAATTAAGTAGTCAACTACTACTAGCGTAACTTAACACCGAAATTTGCTAAACAAGGCAAGATTAATTGCTTATATGTAAATATAAATAGGTTACTCATAATTTCGTCATCTTTTCTTAAAAGAACTTCGTCATTTAAAAATGTAACAGAATATTTAAATAAAAAAAGTCTTTTACTACTATTATCTTTATAAAGTGACTTAAAGGGTAAGTAAAGTCAACTACAAATCCTTCGTCTGGCGTCATAAAAATTAATTAAAAGCAAATTTACTAAGAAAATGGAAAAATGTGGGTAGGTGCATAAAAAAATTGTCTTTGTCAAGTAATTAAATAAAGTTGTACGTTTAAAAAAGTAAAATGAATAAAAAGCAGGTAACGAGACTTACTTAGAAGAACTTGTACCTATAGGTAGTAGTAGGTACATTCTAATGATGTAAAATTGAAAGCCTTTAGTTACGCTGTGTAAGGAATTTTCTTGTAATTAAACGACCGTATGGAAATTAAAAAATAAAATAGCGTAGTCGAGGCTTGCCTGAATGTAATAGTAATAGCTTCAAAAACTGCTAGAGGATTTTTATAAATAGCTTTTTTCTGTTAATAAAATATAACGTTGAGATCCGCTGAATGATGAATGTTGTTTAAATTAATTACATCTATAATATAAATGTTTATGTAAAAAATATATTTTTCATAATTTACCTTACTCTGTTATATAAATGTATATATATACGATTCATATAACGAATAAATAAATCCACTCAAATGTAGTAAAATCCTGATATTTTTTTCTGCTACCACTATGCACATATAAAAAAATATATTTGTTTTATATGAAATATATTTATTTGCACAAAGGATAATGATTTTGTTGTAAATGTCCCCGCTCCGGTAGACACATGGCGGCGTTGCGTTTCACCAACCCACATGCAATGTCTCAAAAATTGAGACAGACGGGAAGTGAGTAACGGAGAGAGTTGACACTACGTTTCCTGTGCCTGCTCTGTGGAAAAAAAGCGTGCAGTTTTAAATAAAAAATATCTTAAACCTTATTAGTACAAAATAAAATAAAATATAATACAACCTTAGTGTTAAATGTTGGTAGCTACAGCGCGGAGTGACACATTAGTAAGTCACTTACAGTCTAAGTCGCGTTGTTTAGAGTGCGGATACACATTTGTTTCTATAAAAGACATAAAATTGCAGCACTTGGTCACTGGAGGCATTTTTCAGGGAAGTCTTAGAAGAATTGTTACCTTTTCTATAATAGGACAGAGATAGTAGAGATATAATAGAGATTTCTTTGTTCTTTAGTAGTAACAAAAGTAGTAACATCATCTTTAAATCCGACCAAATCAGCTACAATCTCCTTCCTATATCTTAGAAATTATGATCTTAGAAAAAAAATATCCAGATAATTTTTATAGATTTATATTTTTTGTAGATTTACGATCTAGGTCGTCGTGGCGCAGAAGTATAAGTTGTGGGTTCCATTAGCACTTGGAGGAATGAAATATTTAATATTTTCTTTTCCTCTCTCTGGTAATGAGGCATGGAAACCGGCTTGGGGAAGGAAGGGGGAACGAAGTGTTTTGCCTAGGTTCTCTCTGTCTACCATAACGCATGCTGTCGGGTAGCTGAAAAAATTTACTTGAGTGAACTGAGTAGGTAGTAATTGGACTTAAAAGATTAAGTTTTATTTAAATTTAAATCTTTAAAAAATATGAGGAAAATCCAAACAAGAATAGCTTTTCAATTCGATTGTATCTGTCTTGATTATTTTATCATCTATGAATCGATTTTGATATTTTGTTGTTTCGTTAGGACTCTACAAAAATAGCATCAAAATTAATTTCAAAATAAAATATATGATCTTAATTTCTGATACTGACTACGAACAGTGGCATAAATACAGTAGCATAGTAGTGTATAGTTAGATAAAATGCTTTTAACCCCCAAGTGACTTTTAAAACTAAATTTCTATTATGTTTGTGAAGCATTTCGCAGTGTTAATTAAAATAAATAATGTAGATATTTAAATAATTTTAAACTTCAATTTTCATAATTTGAATGACTGTAGAGTAAAAACACGAATTTAAAATATAATAGTATTTTGTATAGATATCGTACGCAATTTCTTGTACAAAACTAAGTACTTCTCTTGTATAGAACAGCGAGTAAAGTAATCGAGTCTTCTTAGTGCATTAAGCAACGAGCGTCTTCTATGTTTGTCGACTAAGAATTTTCTAACGGCTTTATTGAATTTGAACTATACCGTAGCGGAGTACACGGTCTTATCCGCGAGTGCAGTTGGAACTTTATATAATTTTGTTCTTAAGTTAATATGTAAAGTAAATAATTGATAATTTTATTGAGTTAGGCATAATAGACAGAGGAAACCTAGTGTTAAGACACTCTATTCCCTATTGAGTGGTGGAACTCAATGTCGCCGATTTGCGCCGTCACTATCGCAAAAATTAAATATTTCCTTTCCTCGAGTGGGAATCGAACTCGCAGTCTGTGTCGCGGTTATACATATTTATTTTTTTATTATACTACGTTATACATTTTTTTTAACTATAATTTTTACATTATTATGTAGTTTATAATTCTTTATATACTAAATTTGAACTTAATAAATTCAAAAATCTAAGAGGTATTACACCTTTACAACAATACTAAAAGTATACAATTTATTTAATAGTTATCTTACTGTGAAAAATCTCAAAGAATTTTCTAATGGACTATATTGAATTTAAAGTTGGACGTGGCGAAAAGTCACCGGAGTTACCTCAGCTCCGGCAAGGCTTTAAGAAACTTTTCCATGGATGGTCTTTCTTTCTTAGTAAATAAATAAAATATTTTTATTTACTCTCTATTACTTTTACAAAGCTAATTAAACTCCTTTGTTGACGCTCTAAGGAGTTGTATTACATTTATATAATATATAATTTATATTTAGATTTTGATGAAGTTTTTTTTTGAGGACAACAATGGCACAAGCGTGTGACTGTAAACATCACAGGTTGTGGGTTCGATTTTCATTCGAGGAAATGAATTATTTGATATTTTCGTTTTCTCGCTCTGGGTACAAAACAAAGCGCGGCGTTGAGTGCTGCTACATGACAAGTAATGCTTCCAAAATTCGGCAGTAATATCTAAGAGACTGAAATCGACCCACCACCCACGTATTGTATCATTGAGCTGGTCTTCTGATGGAGCCCATTGAACTTGAGCACATTCTTTAACACTTCTACTCTTGGTATAGAAAAGTTGGATTTTGATATAAAAAATGCCAAAATTAATAATTTAAAACTTTCTTTCATTCATTTTTATAAATATAAAAATATTAAAATCATCTTTATATCTTATTAAAACTAAGATTGAGCGGGCTTAAAACCACATAATTAGAAACACTCAACGTCGTGAAAGACCATCTCACCAAGGATTTTCGGTTTCTGTTTATTCTGACGTCTGAAGACGGTGGATTTACTTTAGAACTCTTTTGCATTGGCCCCGGATGCAGATTTTATAGCGGGAAGTTGAATATACAGCCTCGGTTTGAGAATCAACTTGATTTACGCCGTTGCTTTCTTTTTTTCGTAGAAAGATATATTTTTTCTTTTCTTATCTTTTATAGTCGTTAGTTAAATTGACGTATATATGTATTGGATTCAAATAACAATATTTACAACTATTCTTGATGTGTATAGATAAAATACGGCGTTGGGTTACGTTCTTCAGTTGTATATTTTCTTTAATTCGGCGAGAATAAGAGAACTGAGGGAACTTACTGACAAACAAATATGACACGTCTATAATAAGTATATGATATGATGCTATACATAGATCAGGCGTTAGCTTTCATGGTGTAATTTTTACTTTAATAAAAGGTAAAAAAATATGTAAAATTAAATACAGGCAGCTTATGAGAACGATTATTCTTGTTGATATTGATGTGTGTGTGTTGTGGATTCCATTCTTTGTTCTGGTGAAAAGACAAAACCACTACTCGATATCAGTGTGTGAATGAAATGTTTTACCTCTATTGTATAATATGTATATTATATATATTTTATAATATGCGGGATACAGCGTGAAACTAAATTAAACTTATTATATAAAAAATGTTAACATTATTACAAGAACTGGAATAAATACTTGAATTTTATCAAAATAAAGATGTCGTTAAATTTGTACGTGTATAAGAGAGTGCTCAAATTCCACGAACGTATTTACCGCATAATTAAATCGCTTGTAAAAGTGTTTGCGATTCTTTTTGGGGCGAAGCGAAATAAATTCACACTTCCCGCTCTCAATATTGACTTACATTTTCCCAAATTGTTCAATTACGATTTCTAATAAGATCGTTGCTTGTGTTTGTTTTTTTTTTCGATTTTTAGTTTTATTATTTATTTTTAGTTAGAATATTGTTGTTTTCTTAGCTTCACGCTGTATCCCGTATACAGCAGAGTAGGCAGTGGGAACTTGGGAGCCTAATCTTAAAATATTCCCTTTCGATTAAGATAGTTCCGTGCCCCCTTTCCACAGAATCCTGGAAGAATTGCGTGTTGAGAGGTGTAACTCAACGCCGCGCTTCTAAAGATGGCAAGAGTGGCAAAGTTGGTATACTGAAGATCTAGTGTTGAAATAGTCTCATCCCCACTTCGTGCCTATTTTTTGAGGCATTATGTGTTGAGTGGCGGAACCCAACGTCGCGTTTTGTATATCAGAACGGGCATTGACTCAATATCAATATAGTTATTCATCTATGTGGGGATTAAACCTTTAATCATTTTGCGTACAGTTAAAAGCCCTCCACTACGCCTTACCGCCAAAGATATATGAATATATATATACTTACTACATATACAGTTTTACCAAAAAACAACACCTACACGACTTTATCAACTAAAAAGAAAATAATCTAAAAACCACTTAAAAAACCTAATTTCACCCAATCGATTCTAAAATATCGATATCTAGTCGAATTTCACAGTAATTACGCCCTTTTACCGCGCTATTAAATAACCGTCGGGTGTTTGCGATGCGTTTTTCGTTTGAAGTGAGATTGATTTGGGCATTGGGATATCGAAAGCTTATTTCCTGGCTTTTCTGGCGCGAGCTTCGTCTGTCTAAAATATTGATGGATCTCTTTAGAGAGATATAAATCTTGGGTTTATTTTTTATAAAAATCATATTCCACATTTCAATCTATATTTATATCTATCTATATTATTATATCTGGTTATGGGTTCGATTTCCACTCGGAGAATTTTTATGTTTTATTATTTTCATTTTTTGGTGCTAAACCAAACTCCACCACTGAAAAGTCAATTAACTGTCAATAACTCAAAAATTTTAAACTTCGCTACAGTTTACGTTTCGACAAAATTTTCCATTTCTTTTGATCAATTCCTAGAAAAATTGTATCAAAAGTAACTGAAAAGTAAAATAAAAATATTGAAGCAACAAGAAAAAAAAAACAGTGTAATAATGATTTCTTTCATATTATGCTTTGAAAAATTTTCCCGTTGCTTCGGTCCGAAGTAAATTTTCCGCAAACTAACGAGTAACCGACATCTCAAAGGTCAATACAGCCTTGTTTAATTTAACTCTAGGAAATTGGCCCCAGGATTGAAATGTTAGGGTTAAAAGGGAACCGCCAGTCTATTTATAGGAATATTATTAATTTCGATTTCGAATCACTTTTATGGTACAGTAAATGTATTTATTATTAATCACGATAACTGTTGGTTCTAAATATGTATCTGTACCTATATACGAACATATACAAATAATTTTATTCTCACGAATTTCTTATCATAAGACAATGAAAAACTCATGTTTTGGTAAATTTAATTGATATGAAAAAATTAAAATATATCTTTTTGTAGCTCCACGCTGGACCATCATATAGCAGAGGAGGCAAAGTTTACATAATCAGCTTCACGCTGCATCCCGCACACAGCAGGGTAGGCAGAGGGAACCTAGTGTTAAGACATTCCATTCCGCACTTTCTAGCAAAGTTAACATAATGTTAAGATGTTGCATTTTCTTTCTCCGCCCAATTTCTGAGTCAGTGTGTTGAATTACGAAACTCAAAATAATTAATTGAAACATTTATTATCATGACTGATTGAATTTCTTTTTGTTACAGGTAAAATTGTGCTATTAAAAAACCGAAATTGAACAGAAAGGATCATCGGACTTGAGGCCATCGTGGCACAAGGATACGACAAGGGGAACTGTGAACGCGGTGGTTGTGAGTTCGATCCGCACTCAGCTTCACGAAGAAACTTCACGCTGTATCTCACACACAGTAGGGTAGGCACAGAGAACCTAGTGTTAAGACACTCTATTCCTCACTTTCCATCCCGTCCGCCACGACGGGGAATGAAATACTCAATATTTTCATTACGTCGCTCTGGTAACGACGCAAAGCATGGCGCTTAGTTCCGCCACTCGACGCTGAACTTCCTAAAGTAGAAAGAGAAGTGTCTCAACACTAGTTTTTATTTTGCCTTAACCTATACAATAAAGAGTGTGAATCTAAAAAAAATATAATCGTCAATTAAGAAACGAGTACAAACACAAACAAACATACAATCCCCCCGTTACAATGTAAGAACGTGTTGACGCCGCAAAATCAATACGTTTAAACGTTGAGTGCTCTGTGTTTACGTTACGTAAATGTAAACACACAGACAAGTGACACTTCGCACTGTACGTTCATAATAGAAGAATTTGTTTAGACGCGTCTTGATGGAAGCGATTGTTAGGCGGTATTATTGGTAGTGATTATTTAATTTTTTTTGTAGTATTTCTTTTAAGTTTCACGCTGTATCCCACACGTATCTGAGTTAGCGGAGAAAACCTAGTGTTAAGACACTTCCACTCATTGGCCACTTTCCACTGAATTCTGAAATCGCGTTCATCTCATGAATGTTGAGTGGCGGAACTCAATGCCACGCTTTGCCTAGTTGCCCGAGTAAGGAACTAAAATAATAAATTTTTCATTCCTCCAAACGAAAACGTTGAGTTGATTCGAGCATTAAAAGTGTAGGACGGAGTGTCTAGACGCTAGTTCTTGCTGCCTAACCTGCTGTGCACAATATGCATATAAAGCGTAATTGATATATAAAAATTTTTGACAAATATCCAAAAGGGACAGGGTTCAAATCTTTATTTATTTACTAAATTATATTAAAAATTAAAAAAAAATAAATTAGCTTCACGCTGTATCCCGCACACAGCAGGGTAGGCAGAGGGAGGGTAGTGTTAAGACACACCGTTCCCCACTTTCTGCCGAATTAAATTATATTATTTTCAACATATTAACACTTTCAAGTACATAAATTTCCTCAAAGAAATTATATCTTTAAATAAAATCAGCTTCACGCTGTATCCCGCACACAGCAGGGTAGGCAGAAGGAACCTAGTGTTAAGACAATCCGTTTCCACACTTTCCGCGAAGTTCTGGAATCTTTGGAAATTATATCTTCTTTGAATATTATACAGAAACAATAATTCAATTAATAAACACCAGTATATTAATAGTAACACAAACTGCTATTCGACTCCATTCATTATAAAACTTTTAACATGCAAAGTTTAATTCGCAGATGAAATTGGGCCGATTAAATTTTCGACATTAAACGAATCGACCAAAGTTTCCACCGTCGTTGATAAGCCTTTAGTGTTTCGAGTAAAGGGGCACGTACGTTACTTTATGGCAGGTTAGCTTTAAAAAGTATTCTTTACGTCGTATCCCGTATATAGCAGGATAGGCAGAGAGAATCTGGGGACCTAGTGTTAGGACAATTCCGTTTCCCACGTGATATTGAGTGGCGGAACTCACCGTTATGCTTTGCGTCGTTATAAGAGGCGGTTCGATTTCCACTAGAGGAAATGAAATATTTAATTTATTTTCATTTTCTCGAGTGGGAATCGAACTAACAATCTGTCGCAGTTCGAGTGATATGCTTTGTGCTTAATATTAATTAATAAGTAATGTTATTACCAAATTACTTAATTTTTTCTAAAATAAATTCTTCATTAGTAGTTACTTTGTTTTGAACATAATTACCTGCTGTAACAGAATCTAATATTTAAATAAAAAACCAAAGTCATTATAAACGCTTACTATATATCTTCTGCTTATAATAGTTATCCAACCCGGAATTAAAACCCGGATATTAATAAAATATCAACGTGGTCGCTATTTTGAGAGCTGTATTTTATGTAATGATTTCAAGTACTTGTAGTAAAATATGCATTTGTAGCATATTAATAATGAAAAATGTTTCTTTTCCCCATTAGCCTTCTTTGCGTGTTCTCCATATAACGTGACATTGGCGAGGTAATTAGTACTTAACTGGTACGTTCGAATCGCCATAATCAAAAGACCAGAAAAGATAAATTATTGAAAATAAACAGAAGATTACTGCTTATCTATTACAATAATAAAGTTACAAACGCTATTGATATTTGAAAAACATCTTTAATTTTTTGAATTTCTAACATTTTTAAAGTGTTAATCCACACTTTGAACATTCCTAAAAATATTTTACATCTTTCCCCTTATAAACGTTAAAATTATAACAGTAAAATTAATGTTTAACCTTTATTTAGACATATCTCAACTCCAAAAATAGGCAATAAAATAAAACTTTTGACAACTTACACAAAGTGTACTCGACCGTAGACCTACGAGATACGCCGCGTAGCGCTCCGTAGAGCCGCTACGCTTGTAGAGCTACGACTGTTCGTGTCTTACATTGTTCTTTTTTCCCGACTGCTAAGGAAGGGTTATGTTTTTCGCGCGTATCTTGTATGTATGTAATATTCTTTATTACCTCGTATCTCCAGAACCGCTGAACGGATTTACATATTTAAGGTATCGTTAGATTCGTATTAGCAGCCCAAGTGTTCTTAGATAGGTGACGTTAATAAAAAATAATCATGGCGGCTGTGGTACGCCATTGGACTTAATGAAAAAAAATTTTTTCGTTTCGAATACCACAATATGGGTATCAAATTCAAGAGCTCAATTTCAGGATTTTAAAAAGATATATCATGATTATCATTACCATAATAAATTCTAACAAAAAATGAAAAATAAAAAAATATTTGTTAAAACAAAAACCCCGACTGCATCAAATTAAAAAGAAAATAAACAAGCCCAATAGTTTATTAGAATTAACAGTCGGGACCTATAAGTAATACTTCAATCAATAAAATCTTCACCAGGATCCCCGCATAATTTAAAGAGGTCCCGACTGTTAATCCTAATAAACTATTGGGCTTGTTTATTTTCTTTTTAATTTGATGCAGTCGGGGTTTTTGTTTTAACAAATATTTTTTTATTAACCTACTATTAGGGAGCCTTGACTATAAATATTTTAATAAATGAAATATATAAATATTTGATTTATTAAAATATTTATAGTTAATTATATTTGTTATATGTTTATTATCATAATGTTAATGTGACCTAACTATTCTGAACTATTGAAGTCACGGTGGTAAAATAGAGAAATATCTCATTTTAAACGTGTAAGTTGGAGACTCGAACCCTAGTCCGGCGAGTATATTATTCTAAAAAAAAATCAACTTCACGCTGTATCCCGCACACTGCAAGGTAGGCAGAAGGAACCTAGTGTAGTAAGACACTCCGTTCCCCACTTTCTGCCGAATTCTGGAGGCATTGCGTGTTGAATGGCAGAACTCAACGCCGCGCTTGTCCTCTACACCAGAGCGAAGAAATGGAAATATAAATTTAGGTAAATATTTCATCTCTTCGAGTGGGGATCGAATCCACAACCAGTCGATTTTACAGTCACACTTTGTGCCACTGCGCTACGACTGGCCTCAAATTCTATTAATCTGTATTATTCATTCTATATTATTCTATTGATCTAAAAAATAGAAGTATGAAAATAAAAGGAATTGATAATATTTTCTTACATTTATTTCGTATATATATATATGAATGTTGCCATATACATATGTATATGTAGATATTAGCCAAAATCTTAAATCGTATCATTTGAATACGAAACATGTGGCTAGCGTAACACGTAGCAGCGCGTGGTCACTGGTCAGTTCAATCTGTATGCAAAACGACCCTCAGGAGACCCCCTGCCTCACACCACCCCATACAACCCTTAGGCTTTATACACATTCTTAGAGGAATTTACTTGTGTTTCTTTGGTGGAGGTTTCATTCATTTGATATGGAGGTCAAATGCTGGCTTTTGAAAGAGAGAGTACATTTTTTATGTAAAGCTCATTTGACTTTTACTGTACTGTCAAGTATCTTACAATACTATTAAATTATTCTATATGATTAAAAAATACTATAAATCAAAATGTAAAAGCTGTAATCGCGTCTAAATATAAACGCGACGGTTGTAATATCAGTATCAGCGACAGTCGCTCTTTAAACGGTTACATTTATAACAAATTGTATATTCAAGACTTCAAATGTCTTTTTTTTTCATGTTTTATAGATTTTAATATATTTTATTTCTGTTAGAAAAAACTATATAGTGTTTTATCAATATATTTGATCATGGTGGCCCGCAACTTTGCTTGCATGTACTTTAAATACGATTTCTTCCGGTTTTCATAGGTTATCTTATTCGATATCCTTCTCTTAGTTGTCTCCTACACCGCATAGGTAAGTAGTTCAATATTTATAACCAATTAAAGTTCACGCTTGTCACTCATATAGCAGGGAACTTAATGTTAAGACGTTGTTTTCCACTTTTCGCCCAATTTTCTAGACATTACGCGTCATCAACCACCATTCAGGTGGAACTCGACGTCGCGCTGTCTTGTTACTAAGAAGACGAAATTAAAATAATGCATTCCTCCAATCGAGAATCAAACTTTCAACCCTCGCGTTCACAGTTACATCAAGTAATTCAATATATTTAATATTTCGTTCTTTATTTTCCATGATAAGAAGCACTGCAGAAATTTTTAACCATTCAGTATTTACGCGTATTTTCTTTCCTCATTTTATTTCATAGTCGCAGTGGTTACCGAATTTCACATTCAAATTTAACTGCGTCGCTTACGTGAAATATTCGTTAATTATGCACTACATTTGCATGTATCGCTTTTAATAGTTTAACATAAAAATGGCCATTCAGCCAGTGGAACAGTATTTTAATGTACACGCGTTAGTTATGGGTTCTATTCTCACTCGAACATTATTAGAATTTAAAGTATTTTATTTATTTTTTATTATTTGAAGTTTTGTCTTGTTTTGACGATATGCAATGTGAGTGAGATTCGTCATATAACATGTAATGTTTCGAATATGCAAGAAAAACGGAGAAAGAAGTGTTTTATCACCCTGTTAGTCATTACCACTTACTATATTGGTCATATTTTCTTATGTTACCCTTTTATCTATGTATCTATCTTATATATACCAAGCCAAATTTCTTTATTTTGAAAATCTCCAAAGAGTAAATATGATGAAAATGTCCCATATGTCATACACAACTTTCCTATTTCGTTTTGATCAAGCGAGCGAAGCTGCAGACAAATGCTAGTTGTTATATTTATTATATGACAGTTTTTTATAGATTTCTTTGTGTTATGCTAAAATAAATAAGTTTTTAAAATGACTCTCTAAATCATTTACTCGAGGAAGTGTAATATGAAATATTTTCATTGAGATTTTCAAGGCGTTGAGTTCCATCACTCAAAACGCAAAGCCTCCAGAATTTGGCGGTAAGTGGGAAACAGAAATGTCTTAACGAGAATGGAGTGTCTTAACACTGTGTTCCCAGATTCCCTCTGCCTACCCTGCTATATGCGAGATGCAGCGTTAATCTAAAAATGACCTGTCATACTAAATGGCAAAAATAAACGTTTTACAAATATCAAACAGATAAAATATAAAAATAAACCGTTATCTCGCAGTAGGTACCTACACAGTTGCTTTAAGAGTGAAATGTTTTATTACCGCGATTCCGTTTCCCCGTATTCGTTACTTACTTACAGACTACAGTGACAATTCATAAATGTAGCTACGTTTACGAGGTTCTTGTTTTGCGTTGCTTGGTTTTACGTAAGGAGATTCAATTTATAGTGCGCCTGTTTGTTTAGTATTGAGGGTTTGTTTTTTTTGTTGCCACAACTGTTTAAACCCACTATATTTAAAATATAGCGGAGTAGGCTGGGGGAACCTAGTAATAAGACTCTGTGTTACTCTAATTTAGCTTTAAAATTTGAGACATTGTATGTTGAACATAATACGTTATGTATAAAAAAATATTTACTTCACACCAAATTAAACTAGTACAATCGAAAAATAATGTGAGAAACTTTACTGCCGCGGACAGATTATCAATCTATGATCTTAAAATCAGGTTAATAACATTAAATAAGTCTTACTAAAAGTAATCGGCCTTGGTGCCAGGGCAAAGTACTGAATATATTATTAAATAATAAATCATTCCTCCGAATGGAATCGAACCCACAACAGTCGCGTTACATTCACACCGCTGCGACTGAATCCTTCTCTCTATACTATTTCTATTATTACAGATAGAAAGAAGGAAGAGACATATCTATCTCTCAATTTTCTTTACAATCTAATTTTTTTTATTCGAAACATACATTTTATTAAAAAAGAACCATAAAAACATATAGCTATACATAATAACAATTTAGTGCATATACTCGTACAGGCTATAGCTCGCAGCTGGCAAGTCAATCTGTATGCTAAACGTCTACGTCACGTCCAACTTGTACCTTGCGTGGAGTTTGTAAATCACTTATTGTAGGTAGTTCTATTAAAAAGTTGTATTAACTTCACTTTCTTTTGGATAGTCTAAAATTAACTTAGTGTCTATTATATTATTATATTAATTGTTGTTTATTTAGCATCACACTGTATCCAGGACATGGCCGGGTAGGGAACCTGGGAGAAATCAAACCAATAAGACTCACGGTTAGAGTCCGGAATTTAGCTAGTTCAATTTATAAAATCGGTGAATAAAAATACAACTTCCTATTTCTTTAAAGTTAGGAAAAGAACTTATTTCATGAAACATAATTCTTTACGTAATAATTTAACACATAAATATATAATATAAGCACTATATTGCTTAGAAATAAATGACTACCATATCTTTTTTTTTATAAAATAAGAACTTCAAACCTGTTAACGCTTACTTACGACATCAAGGCTTCCACAGAACCATTAGTCGTAAGTAATTTACCAAACGCCCACGCAACCGCAGCTTGGTTGTCAATTTGTATGCTAAACAAGTGACGTCACGTCCACGTCGACGTCGACAGTGCGGCGGAACAGCTTGTAAATCACCTATTGTTGATGAAACTGTTTGTTGGTTTTGATATTTATATTTGTATGTATGTATGTTTGTGTCACTTAAATGTTTCATCTAATTTGGAAGTATATTCAGGACAGTGTTAAATTTATTATTTCATTTGTAGTTTTATGCTGTATCCCGTATTTAACAAGATAGACAGAGAAAAACTAACATCATTCTCCAGTAACCGTAACGGAACTTAACCCCGCCGCACGTTGCCTTACCAGAACGAAGAACGGAACAGTGGATGGATGGAGATGGAGGGGATTGAACCTATGTAAGGCACTGCTACACGTAACAAAATGAATTCTTTAACTAAACACACCAAAAGCTCAGTGTTTCCTCTATAAAACTAATAAAAAACAGTTGACAAAATAAAAAGTAATTCGAGTAACGACCCTAAAAATCGTAAATCCTATTTGTAGTGTCCGCGTCCGTGTCGTGGCCGTTACGTTGTAAGTGATCGTTATCGCGATCGCCAACTTTTGTCCGATTTTTTTACGTACGTATAGTTACCAGATCGTGACAATAACAAATATATATATATATATATATATATATATATATATATATATATATATATATATATATATATATATATATATATATATATATATATATATATATATATATATATATATATATATA
>JAATLQ010038561.1:0-36782 GCA_013421005.1 Heliconius erato x Heliconius himera | reverse complement strand
TGATATGTAAGTAGATCATCGTTCTCAAATTTTATTCAATTCCAACATACATAATTACTACATAACTACATGGTACATACATATTAAACTTACAGCCTCCTTTCTTTTCAATTGGTTAAATATCCATCAAAAAAATTTTTACTATATTATAAGGAAACACATAAGTACAGTCGTGCTCTCATCTCACTACCGGACAAACATACATAAATATTTTAGCGCACGTAAAATATGTATTTTCGTGCATAAAATAAACGACAAATCCTCTTTTATGACTAGCTTAGCGGTTATTTTATTTTGTTCTTCTATAAACTTGAACTGCTTTTTCCATAAAAAAAACTAGTACTAACATAACTTACTGAGTAAAGCTCCTAAGCTTTTATAGGTGTTTTAAAGAGATTTCAAGTAGATTTTAACGAAATAGCTTAATTTAGCAGACAAATATTCAGATTTAAGTAACAATAGTATTTTTTGCTATTGAATTTTTAAATAGATAGAAATTCAAATAAATTAAACTAAAAAACATTGTAAACATAATATATAAGTTAAAAACTGGTTATGTATAAATATAAAGGACGATAATTTTACGTGTGATAAATATTTTTTTTTCGATAAACGAACATTATTAACATTTTTAAAGTGTTATTCCACACTTAGGAAAGAAAACTATTCTTTATACGTTTTCTAAATAAGTAAATTTACATTTATTCGCACTTATCAATTCAAATATTATTTAAATTAAATTATAAAGATTAATTATAGATAACAATGCACTATTTAATTATAAGTAACAATAAATGAACATTTTGGTAAATGAGACCTTTGAGTCCCGTGACTTTATTACATTTTAAATGAGATTCTTTAACTTTATTAATCGCGTATATTTATTTATACATTATTATAATAAATTTATGGAAACTCGACGTTTCGAACACTTCGCAGTATTTTGTAGGTATTCGTTTGTCAGCCGACGGTGAGCTCATTCTTGAAGAATTCTTCTCCATTAAAAACTCAAAATTTAAAAAAGTAGGAAACCATATCCTACAAAATTATGTTTTATCTTTTACATATTAAAAGAAAAAAATATATTATACAATGTAATAAAAACATGAACAAAGTTAACACGAAGAACATACGAGCGTTATTGCTGTAAACAGTCTCTGGCTTAAATGACTGAGTTATATTATAAGATATGCTTATGATAGAAAATACTTTATAAAATGCTATTTTTTAAGCTTCACGCAGTATCCCTCGTATAGAAGGGTAGGCAGAGGGAACCTAGTGTTAAGACACTCCCTTTTCGGGACTTTACTTGTTGAGTAGCAAAACTCAACGCTGCATTTTGTTTTGCTACGAGAGTGAGGAAATGAAAATAATCCATCTCTAGTTCAAATGGAACCCACTACCTTTACATTTACGACGATTTCTGTATGAAATATGTCTATAAAAATTAAATATGTATATAAAAAACGGGATACTAAAAAGTTTCTTTCCTTTCTCTATCCAATATCTACAATAGTTGCACAGCGACCTCCTCACACAAACACCCGAGCTCTATACCTACAGCACGAACTCAAAAGTCTCCAAAGTAATTATATGAAATGAACCCCATTAGGGACAAGTTCATTAACTAATAGTACGAAAACGTACAAACGAATTAGCAAAATGCAACAGTCACGTGTTAACGCAATTATTCTCATTGACAGTCGTACAGTGCTTGCAACGGAATTGTTGAATTTTGTAAATTCTATTCATGAGGACGTTGTGGCGCAGAAGGTGACGGTTGTGGATTCGATTCCCACTCGGGAGAATGATGATATTTAAAATATTTTCCTTTCTTCTCTCCGGGAGATAAATTGCGACGTTGTTTTCCACACCTTAATGTTGGTGACACGCAATGTCACGAAAATTCGGCAGAAATTTTAGAACGAAATGTTTTAACATTAAGCTCCGTTTGCCTTGCGAGAAAAAACGTGGGATTGAAAAAAAATACTTGGTTTGCTTAATGTTCTTTCCTTTTGTAATGGTCCTGAGTTAGATTATAGATTGGATTAAAATTTATTGGGTCATTTAGTTTGTGCTGCGGCGTGATGGATGCTTAAAACTCATGTTGTTAATGTTTGGAAAAGTATTTTGAACATCTATTTATATGACTTTATATACCAGTAGGTATATTTATATTTGCCTCGACACCAGAGTCTCTTGAGTGGAGATCGAACCCATCGAACCAGACGATTTTACAGTCACACTCTGTGCCCCTGCGCTACGACTGGCCTCTTAAAAACTAATATAGAAAAATATTTAAAAAGAATGACATCTTTTGATATGTAATGAAAAGTAAGCACATGTTTGACAGTAGTCCCAACGTATGCAAAAAAACATTAGAAAAATCCTCTTTGCTTAAAAACAAATTATTAACTTCACGCTGTACCTTGCATATAGCAGGGTAGTCAGAGGGCACCAAGTGTTAAAACACTCCATTTCCCACACAGTTTTCTAGACAATGCGTGTTAAGCGGCTAAACTTGACGCTGTATCCCGCACACAGCTGGGTAGGCAGAGGGAACCTAGTGTTAAGACACTCCGTTCCCCACTTTCTGCCGAATTCTGGAGGCATTGCTTGTCGAGTGGCATTGCGAACTCAACGCCGCGCTTAACCTAGACACCAGAGCGTAGAAATGGAAATAAAAATTTAAGTAAATATTTCATCTCCTCGAGTGGGGATCGAACCCACAACCAGTCGGTTTTACAGTCACACTTTGTTCAGCTGCGCCACGACTGGCCTCATATCCGTATTAGAATCGCATAAATCCTTCTCGACTTTAACAACCAACTACTAAGCCGCGCTAGTTCAGTAGGCCAGTAATTACGCGATTGTCCATATCATACTGAAACGCCCAATTCAGCTTGATGACTTTTTTACGAGTTTTGCACTCGACGTAATTTACGAGGCAGTAAACCGCAGCTCTGATAACAACGTACCGGCTATCTGTCCCTAGGCCAACTGATGTACGGACGCACTTATGTGCGAATATATATATGTAAATTATCTGTGTATTAAATATTTTTTCGCTTCACGCTGTGTCCCGCATGTAGCAGTAAGTAAAGGAAACCAAGTATAAAGACACTCTATTGCCAATAAGATATTTCCATTCCCCACTTTCCGCCACATTCTGAAGGCATTGGTGGAACTCAACGCCGCGCTACATGTTACAACGGCGTATGGCTACCAAGTATGTTAGTACGTTTTAAATATATTAAGGCCTGCATAAAAGTCGCCTTCCCAATACGTTTCAATTTTTATACCAAATAGAGTTTTGCCTCTTACTCTCCTTGCTCCCCGCAGTGCCCCAAATGAAAAGCATCAAAAATTAAAATTAAATTAAATCAGCTTCACCCTGTATCCCGCACACAGCAGGGTAGGCAGAGGAAACCTAGTGTTAAGACACTCCCTTCCCCATTTTCTGCCGAAATCTGGAGGCATTGCGTGTTGAGTGGCAGAACTCAACGCCGCGCTTAACCTCGACACCAGAATTCAACACAAACACAACCAGTCGGTTTTACAGTCACACCTCGTGCCCCTGCGCCACGACCGGCCTCAATTTCTAGTAGAAAACTGAAAATCATATATTACAAACCATACTTTTTACTAGAGAAAACTATCCGTACGAAAAAAGTGATAAATAGCTGAAAACGACATTCCTTCTCGACCTTGTAGAAAAGAAATTACTTTATTTTCCTCCGAACAGAATTTGCAAAGCGATTGATCACGTTCTGCCGCGATTCTTCAGTTCGGAATAATTTAGCTTTTTCTACGGAATACTTAAAAATATTGTTTATTTTTATTATTATTTTTATAAAGATTTTTTAAATTTTTTAGGTAGATTCCATACAAATTAACTTGTTATATAATATTTTATTATGTTATTTTAGAAGAAACATTTCTAGGCTATCATGACGCAGTGGAACAGAGAACAGAAGAAATTAATTGTTTTCATTCCATTGAGAATTGGCATTGATTTTCCCACTCAACACGCAGAATGTCTCTTATGCAGATGGAAAACGGAATGTCTTAATATCAGCATATCTTTCTGCTATATTATGCAAAACAAAAAGTTAAACTAAATACAATAAATATACCTAATCTTAAATTAAATTTGAACCAGTAACTATCGCGCACTGTGCAACATATCTCTACAACACTATAATGGAGACTCCATTCTTTTGTTTTCTAAAACTGAAAGTATCAAGTCAACTAATTGTAGCTCATATGTTAATTATAAATTGTTGAATCCTCCAGGGCATATTATAACAGAATTGTTTATTAAACGTTAATATTTGCTTTTAATTCTACTAAAAGCTTTCGAAGAATAATACATTTATATTAAAGTATACTTTAGTTATATATATATATTATGTATGTAATTGTAATTATTATAATGAAGTGCATTTAGTACAAGCACATAAATAACTATTTTTTTATTTTTTTTCACAGTGTATTCCGCATGTAGCAAAGTAGTCTCAGTCAATCCTTGTGTTAAGACACTCCGTTCACTCCCTTAACGCCGCACTTTTTTTGTTACCAGAAAGAGCAAATGTAAATAAAATAATTCATTCCACCGATTGTGACTCAAACACACAACCGTCACTTTTATAACCAGATGCTATGCCGTTATAAGAAATTTATATGAAGAATGACTATAATATATAATAATTAATGTATCTCTAAGCTACCATCTTATAAATATTTTTTTTGCTTTACACTGTGCCTCGCACATAGCACGCTAGGCAGAAGTGACCTCGTCGCGTTTATAATCTTTCTGCATATCTCTCTTCTTAATCGTATTCTTCATGACTGAAGATCGTGCCCCTGAAGTGCCTTTATGGCCTTGTAGGTAAGCTGCTTCCATCTGGTTCGGTTTTCGGCTTCTCTTGGGGTAATTATTATTGAGAGACCAGTATATGCAGAAACTTGGTCATACCAATGGCTAGGTGCTCTGCCGCGAGGTCATTTCCCTTCTACTTTCCCGATAACTATCAGCTTATCGCTGTCTGGTGAAAAACGTACAGTGTGACCAAAGAAGCCAAGAAACCTTTTATAGCAAATAGTTGATTGATAGCCTATTTTTAAACTGACGCAGCTCAATGATAGATTTTTTTGTCTATACATTCTATACGGAGCATTCTTCTCTACCACTACATTTCGAATGCATCTATCTTTTTTCGGTCTGCTGCTCAAATTGTGCGCGAGTCTGATCCATATAGAAATATAGAGAAGACTAATCTCCGGATCTTTTGTGGTAATGAAAATTTTTCTCCATAGCCAGATGCGTTCCAGTTTACTCATGGCTGTTTTGTTTAACAGGATCCTTTTCTTACTCTTTCGTTCATTTACTTGGTTACTGAGCAGCAACCTAAGGTAAACAAATGCGCTTAATAATTTAAGACCCGAGAGTTCACCTGTTCTAGTGACTGGCGCGATCAATGACCACGACTTGCTGCATATAATGTATGTAATTATGTAATTATTACATAAAAACATTATCCAAGTCTTGCCTCGTCTCGTCAGTCTACATCCCGACGACTATATCAAACGTCATTGAAAACAAAATTGCCAACTCAAGTCGTCTTACACAATTTGAAACTGAATACTAAGTGAGATAGGAAAAGTTTTGGTATTTTACACGGCGGCGTGGCTCCAGCACAATAAACGTCGTGGCTGTACGTGTTCCCTAATGTATGGCTTAATATTCGAAACAAGTGTTGCCGCTTAAACTTTTGTGAAGGGAAGTAGTGTTGCTGTATGTATTACCTTCTAGTTTGTGTGATTTAGTGGGATAATTGTTATATAGTTTTCTTTATTCACATATAGCAGGGCAGTCAGAGGGAACCTAATAAGCTAGTGTTAAGACACTCTGTTCATATTAAATTATTTCTGTTTCCCATTTTGCGCGGAATTCTGGATGCATTCCGTGTTGAGTAGCGGAACTCAACACCAGGCTTATTTGGCCTCGTTACCGTATCAAGGAAATGAAAGTATTGATCTCGAGTGGGAATCGAAGTCATACCCTGCGGCATTTACACTCACACGCATTCATTTTTTAAATATATATATAAATAACAAAAAAATCGGACAAATTGACATGAGTTTTTGGTTTCAGCTTTTTTTGGTTATTAAATATAACAGACAGCTAAGCAGAAGAAACCTAATGTAAAAACATTCCATTACACTTTCCGCTAAACTTTCAAAACCACAAGTGTCTCATTTACAGTCAGTTTTAGCTTAGTCTAGTTTTACTTAGGAAAATCAAAATAATTTATATTTACACATCGAATAAACTCGAATCGCTTATACCCTCAAAACTTGTGAAGCCAAAAATGAAACAATAAAACTTAAAATTATTTGAAAAATATTAAAATTTCTACCATTTCCCATAAAAATTCTACTGGTGACCGAATACAACGCTATCAATATACACAAAGGTACTAGATAAGAATATTTAAATTTCTGTAGAAACCAAACCACGTGACGCTATCGGAGACGACGGTGAATTCGACATAACTTAATAAAGCACTTCTCGCGTTCGAAAGACGTACTCGTATCTACGACCGAAAGGGGTTGAAACAATATTCAAAGAAACTATGCATTCACTGAAGGGTTCAAATAGATTCATTCGCAAAAGAGGATATAAAAGTGATTCTTATTTTTTATTTTATATTGTTGATATTTTAAGATTCTTCGCTATTTGCGGGATACGTAGACATTATAAAAAATTGTAAAAAAAAGCATATCGTTTTTTTTTAGTTTTACGATTTTTCCTATACATACATAGGGAACCTAGTGTGATACTAAACACTAAACTTTCCGCAAAATATTTCAGGCACCGTGTTCAGTGGTAAAATTTAATATCGCCTTTTGTTTTGTAATATTATAAAAAAAGCATTATTTGGGATATCATAAATCGGTTGTGTTAAATTATACCGCTATTTCTACTTTGCCTCTAAAAATATTACATGCTAGATGGCGGAACTCAACGCCGCATCGTACCTTTTAAAAATAACAAAATTAAAATATCTAAATCTAAAACGAATCGTCAAATTTTATTCAAAAATTATAACCAAATTGTCATAAACAAAACAAATAATAATTTCCTGATTTTCAGCGTAACATAATACGAGTATGTATGTATGTGCGAGTACGTACATGTGTGGAACCTCCCATGTGGGAATGTAAAGCTAATTTGCATTAAGAGTACGAGAGAGCCTTGACAGATGCCTTTACCAACTATCTCTACCCTTAGTGGATAAGCGCATCCAGTCCTCGGTGTACGTCTGGCATATAGAATTTAAAGTTTCAAGTTTAAGCTCTTTAAATTATGTATGAATGTTATATATACTTTATTAAAGGTTTTTTTTTGTAGCTTCACGGTGTTTCCCGCATAAGAGCGAAATGATTACAAAGAATCCAGTGTTTGTTCAATTTTCGTTTAAATTATACTTTTAAGAAAACGTATAAAAACTTGAACGTAACGGAATTTGAACCAGCGCTTCTTGGACAACTTCCAAAAAAAACTGAGTTCAATTTTTTGTACGTTTTCTTAAAAGTATTTTTTTTTCTTTCCTAAGTGTGGAGTAACTTGTTTTGTTAGTTTATCTTGTTACTAAAAAAAATGAATTGCTTCGAGTGGGAATCGAACCCACAAACGCCACGTGTGCAGTCAGACAAAAAATATTTTTTTTTATATAATCTATAAATACTATGTAGGATACAAAATCTTATTTATTTATTTATTATTATTTGAATTAACAAGTATAAATAAAATAAATAAAAAAATGAAGTTAAAATGAATAAAATAAAAGCAGGCAAACACAGCAAATAGCCCTAGTATACCATTGAAAACTCAATTCAGACGTTACAGTGTGGAAGTAGCATTATTTTCCAAGGTATTGTTGTCCCAATAGATTGTCTTTGCTTCACAATTTACAACACCAAGAGAAAAATGTAGAATCTTTTGTATTGGAAAATGTATATTTCGTATTTTTAAAACGAAATGTTAATTCTGTTACGGTGAATGTTGAAGAAAATATGTATTTGTGTTTTCACTAGAATATTTTACGGAATTATTATTTATTTGAATGCGTTGTGATGCAGCGGCTCACCGTCTGAATGAAACGCGACGTTGTGGGTTCGATTCTCTCACGGCGTATTGATTTTTTTGGCATTTAATCGCGCTAGTAAAACAAAACGTTGAGATCCTTGAGAGAATACACAATGTGAGAAACGGAGTGTCTTAACACTACGTTTTTTACGGGATACAGCGTGAAAAAAAAGATAAAAGAATCTTCAAACACAAAACAATTGTTGACTCCATTGAGCCAGAGTGACGAGACAGCCGAAGGTAATTCAGTTTGTAAATAGTCCGTTGTCAGGTGACGGATACGTATCAAGTTTTGTCTCCACTCACTTGTTACTCGCTTTATGAAATGTAATTTATATTTTGTTTTAGAGAACTCATTTCGTATTAAATTACGAATTATGGTACACTTCGCACGGGGCTTCCTGGGATCGTTTTTCATTATGAAACATGGACTTAGGTTGTTCTTAGACTTGGGGTTTCGTATTTTTCTCTGGTTAGAAAACTCTGGTTGTGTCATTGTTTTAAATTATGAAATAAGTGTTAATTTTTTAAATTAAAGTATAAAACCGGAATTTTTCGATGACTATCAAAAATTTTATTCCTTCTGTGTACAAAATGACATGTTTTTTTACTTAGAGTTAAAGCACTTCACCTTCAAACTGACCTGAATATTATTAATATTAGTTATGCTAACTTATAGGTAGGTAGGTATATATATATATACACATATATATATGTACCTCTCTCGTAAAATGCAGGGTAGGTAGAGGGAACCCAATATTAAGGCACTCTCTTCTTCAATTTTCGCCCAATTTTAAGACTTGAGTGAAGAATTGAGTGGCGGAACATAACGCTGTGCTTTATCAACTCACCAAAGCAAATAAAATGAAATTATTAATCCCTTCGCGGTTTTAAAAAGAAAGATCCCAAAAATATAAGCCAAACAACAACAGAAAGACAAACGCAAACACAATACACGACGCCAGGTATAATCAAGAAACTCGTTTTGCTCTACCAATTAGCAGTACATTCGTTTATTAATTCAATTTTTAGCAAGGCACCTTTATAAAATACCACCACGGCCATACTTCATTTCGTTTATTTAATTTTTATGCGCCGCTGTAGGTACCGTAGGTACCTTTTTGCTTGAACTGCACAGCGAGGCGTCTGGCTCACCTATAGTAGGTTGTCTTTTTTTTCATTTTTCCCGGGATTATTATTTTTTCCCCGTCCACTTTGTCTTTGGATCCCCGCGGGATAGCCGGATAACATCGCTATGAATTAGCGATGAAGAAATATGTATGTATATTCTTTTAGTAAGCATGTTGCGGTTTTTTTAAATTGTCTGCGGACAGAGCTGGGCAAATTTTAATTTTAATTAACATTTAAATATTAATAATTGATCAGTCGTTTGTGTGGAAATGACAATTAAGTATTAGTTAATTATAAATTAATACTACGATATTTTATTTTTATCACAATTTTAACACATTTTAAAAGAAAATGTTTAACCAAGTTAAAAATATATATATTGAAGTAGGTATTATAGATTTCTTAAAATCCGACTTTTCAATACTTCATAGTAGAATAATAGTGGTGGTTTGGACATAATTATTATAAAAAAGGGTTACAAAATGTAAAATACTCTAATATACACACGATTAATGTGGTTACAGAATTTCATTTAAAAGTGTTGCCAATCTTTTTAAGTATATAATAAAATACATTTTTTTTTCATTACGTAAAGTAGTCACAATCCAACGACGTAACCTTTAGTTAACATTATAAATATTCTTGTTAAAATATGTTTTCAGAAAATATACGAAACGAGCTCTAAAATACTGCTAACACACCTTTTATAATAAAAATGTAAGCTCATTTTAAACGCGTCCATATTTATTTACTGTAATAACGTGAGTTTATATAGAGCTCATGTTATACGCCATAACTTAATTTTTTTAGCTCCGCACTGTATCCCGCAATAGCAATGTAGGTAGAAGGAACCTGGGAACCTATTTTTATGACTCTATTTCTTTTAAGACACTTCTACGTCGTACCCCACTTTCTACGGAATTCATGGCATGCGTGAGTAGGGCAACTAAACGCTGCACTTTGCCTCCTTACCGGAGCAAGGAAATTAAATTATTAAATATTTAATTTACTCGAGTGAGAACCAAACCCACAAACGACTCGACTAATAAATAAAAAATAATAAATAAAGTTAAAATAATAAATAAAGTTGTAATTTGGCAAAAATAAATTTAGTAAACTGAATGTAGGTGGTAGGTGGAAGTGTAGGGAAGCACCCCAAAACGCTATCTTCCACTTCACAACTTAAAATCCACTATCGGTATGTTATTGATAAACAGAATAAAGTAACAATAGTAATAGTATTATTGAAATAATACAGCAACTGAACGTGAGTACAGCACTCGCGTAGCTAACGAAGCTTATTTGTGCCCTACTATTGGTTCTTACTTACATATATTTGTTGTAACTTAAATTATTTCTTTGGAGATTTTACTTTTATTTTGGTTTACGTTTTACGATTCATTGTTTTTTTTTGTAATCTCTGATTGATCAATAGGTAAAAAGGCATTAATTTTTTTTTTATATTTTTTCAAGACAGGGATTCATACCCAATCCACGTTTGTTTTGACAGATGAAGCTATAGGGGACTTCGTTTCCCACTTTCCGCCTTATCTTTGAGACATAGCGAATTGAGAGTCGAAATTCAACGAGACAACAAAAACATTTTATTCCCTGAAGTAGAAATCGAACTCACAACCTTCTCGTAGCCTGTTATTTTTTCTGATATATCTTCCATGTACAGACAGATTTTATTATAAGTATACCAAGATATATGTAGATGTAAAATTTCAAAAAGTAATTATTATTAACCACTAAGAGATCACACACAAATAGTAAGAGCGGCCCGCAAATTGCATCCCGGCCGTTTCGTTTGTGCTGGAACGGGAACGCCGGCGGTAACGTAATACCGTTTTAGTGGCTAAATTAGACCTAAATGTGTACCCATAATGCACGTGTGCACATATATTTTGTGCTTTACACTCATTTTGGCGTTGTTGAGGTCGTCGTGGCGCAGCGGTACAGCGTTTGAGTGGGAACAGGATGGTTTTGGATTCGCTCCCCACTCGATGGTTATGGTTATGTTTATTGTAATATAATTTTCTTGCTTTGGTAGACTACCACCTCGACACCAGAGCGAAGAAATGGAAATATAAATTTAAGTAAATATTTCATCTCCTCGAGTGGGGATCGAACCCACAACCAGTCGGTTTTACAGTCACACCTCGTGCCGCTGCGCCACGACTGGCCTCAAATATAAAATATATTATATAAAATTCCATGTATATCCATTTTATAATATTAACATTCCCAATTTTGTTTGTTACAGAAGGGCACACTTAAGAAGTTGCCTGGAGAAGCTAAAGGACATGGTACCCCTCGGCCCGGAAGCCTCAAGACACACCACATTAGGTTTATTAACGAAAGCGAAAAGGTTTATAAAGGTAAGTATATGTACGTAGGTGTATTTACTCTTTGATGATATTTTTGGGATATTCTGTAGATACGACAGTTTTGGGTATCCAAATCCGGTATCCCCACTCGAGGGAATAATTCATATAATATATAATATTTTTAACCGACTTCTGTAAGAAAATGATATCAATTCGACTTTTTTTGTTTGTTACCTCAGATCTTTTGACTGGGTGAACCGATTTTGATGATATTTTTTTTATTTATAAGCTAGTGCTTTACCGTGTGGTCTTTTTTTCGGTCTATTTCTGACAATGGTATTTATGAGAAAATCTCATTATCTTGATTTTGCATTATGTGGTGAGAGTGTCTTAAAACTAGGTTCCCTCTCGTTCGCGTTTAGAACATAATATTAGTATACATAGATGTTTAATAATTTAAAATCAAAATATCCAGTTACACATTATTTACCACAGTACAATAAAACCAGCAAAGGGTCTTCGTTAAAAGGACAATAATACCGCGAATTCGTCAACCATGGTCCCGTAATAGTTGTAAGAAAACGGCAAACAAAGCCCGCCAAAGGGTTCCTGCGCTTCCGGCCGGTGCCTTTCCGGTTAACCCCCGTAGTCCCTCCCTTACCCCTGTGTTACCCTCCTTTACCCGTCCCTGGCCTCCCCCCACCCCCGCTTTTCCCCTTCCTTACCCTCCGTTACCTCCGAATGCTATTGGTTTCGCTTTATACGTTTGGCATTTGGCTGATAACAATTGAATGAATGAATTTATTTATAGAAATTATATTAATATTAATTAAAATATAACTTGAAGTAGACAAGTAAATAAATACTTGATACAAGAATCCACAGCACAGTGGGACATTGTATGTTTGTAAAGAGGTTGGTTATGGGTTCGATAAATTCGAGAAATTAATTATTTTTATTTCGCCCCTTTGATAACGCAAACGGCAACGGTATACGCGATGCTTGATGGTACGATGCCCATTCTGGTAAATGTTTATATATAAATTAAATGAATTACTATGAGGCTAGTTGTGGCGCGGGGGCACAAAGTGTGACTGTAAACGCGACTGGTTGTGGGTTCGATCCCCACTTGAGGAAACGATGCACGCAATGTCTCCAAAATTCGGCAGAAAATGAGGAACGGAGTGTCTTAACAAAAGGTTCCCTGTGCCTACCCTGCTGCGTGCAAGATAGAGCGCACAGCTGGTAGATAAATAAATAAATTAAAAAAATATAAATAAATCAATAAATCAATTACCCCGCTCTAATAGATAAAGCACAGTATTTAGCTATCCAAACCACACACAATGTCTCGAAAATTGGACAGAAAGTGAAAAAACGCGTGTCTTATGCATGAATGCATTAAGTTCAATCTACCTGCCCTACTATGCGACAAAACAAGTGAAACAGATTTTTGGAAATATTCCCTTATATTTCATAGGACAAAATACAAGATATTCCACATAAAATTACCGTAATAACCTACTCACACATACAATTCTCCTCTAAAAAGATACTCACACACTAACTTAAACATGCCATTGCTTTGTGGGGAATTCGGAAATTATAAAAATGCGACAGAAGCGGAACGAAGAAGAGACGAGAAAATGCTAAAATGTTTTTGACATGGCAAACGAACGCGCCGTGCTCTATAGTAGAAGGCACTTGGCTGGTCGCTTTTTGAATGTCTATTGTAGATCTGTTAGTTCACATTGTGAGATACGATCCGATAATTAACGTATAATGTTTAAGTGTTAAAGGTATAAACATATTTTGAAATGTTTTTTGAATATTTTTTATACTATTAATTGAGAATATACTAACTACTTAATGTTCAAATAAAAATACATTTTATCTTATTAATCTGTTTAAAAATAATATCATGTAACCTATTTTTACTTTTAATAATCATGAAAATCAAAGAATTCGTTAAATCCGATTGAGGCTACCTTGACGCAACAGCACAGCGACTGACTGGTATCAAGACAAGGAGCAGCGTTGACTTCCACCACCTACACACTACACCACGTTTAAACTAACATAACATAACATAAAAACTCTTTATTTCACACCATAAAATTAGATAATTAACAAATAAATTCATACAAAAAAAAACTGAAAAGGCGGCCTTATCACTAAAAGTGATCTTCAGGCAACCTAATCAAAAGAATCAATTTAAAAGGTAATTTAAAACTATTTTTCGAGACACTGCGCATTGAGTAGCGTAACCTAATGCGGCGCTGTATCTTTCCCCTGAGTGGCAATCGAACCCACAACCATTGTGTTTACGGCCTTCACGACATCTTATTTACAATACATATGTATATATACAAAATATGAAAACTAAATTATCAAGACCATAATATCCAGTCATAAAGTCCTGTACAAAATAAACCGGGCAGAGGGAGTCCGTGGGATGAATGATGGCCGGACGCAGGATACGGCGGCATTCGTCACCGCTTTGTAACACCAAATGGCCTACACTATGCTATGCTATATATAGCATTATCGCACCTATAGCTCGAGTCTTTAGGTGGAATTTCCTGTAAATAATATACGTTTTATAGACCAGGTGTATTCCATATCTGTAGTGACTACAGTATATTTGTATGCAAGAACTCGTAAAGGTCAAATAAAGGACTTGTGTACGTAATATGATCGTATGTTTATGCTTTACCTTAAAATTCGTTTATTTTGTTTGTATGTTACGCATTTTCCCTTAGCCCTTATCGAGACATTGTGTACAGGGCGACAAAACTCAACTTTACGTTGATATGATATAAATAATATTTTATATATAGCTATTGGTATAGAAGATCTATCGATTGCAGTATCGATTCTCATTCAGGGAAACGAATTATTTTAATTTCTATATTTTATTTTATTTTATTTTATTTTTATATTTTAATAAGATAGATCACGACGTTTGTCGGTCTCGAAAATTAGCTAATTGATAGGAAACCGAGTATCTTAAGTTTAAGTACCTCTGCCTATCCTGCTCTGTGTATACAGCGTGAAGTAAAGTAGAATAATTTGCTATATAACGAAACATATTTATATACTCAATTGTAAATCAACAACGAACCATCCTAATGAGTTAACAAACGGCCAAGTTCAGACAAGTCGGGTAACAAATCTTAAATTAAATGAAACCGCAATTCCGACTTACCTGGCGTTCACGTTCGTCAAGTTTACCGTGGTCGCCGTACCTCGATGATTTCAATTATTCTCGAGAGTTTACTTCGTAGTAGCTCACTCGTTGATATAATCCTTTACTTGAAAATGAAATAGTTTAATTCCGCAGAAATAGTATTTATAGTATAGTATAATTAAGTGTTCTGCAGGGGGCTCATCTGGGTCCAATTTTGTTCACGATATTTATTAACATTATACATAATGCTATAAAATTTTTCTAAACTTTTATGTATGCAGATGAACTAAAATTGAGTAACGTTATAGACATTACACAAGATTCAATGATGCTTCAAAAAGACCTTGGTGAACTTATCAATTAATGTCGGCATAATAAAATTAAACTATAATAAAATTAAACTATAAGATCTCAACCCAAAAAGTGCTATTTTGTAAGTTATCATTGGAAAAGAAATATCGTCTCATTTCAGTATAGTATCGCACAAAATAACACCAAGGAAGTTAAGCAAATCAACGAGCAGGCTGTTATTTAATAAAAAAATAACATTTGTACCTCACATTGAACAAATAGCAAAACGGGGCTCAAAACTCCTAGGGCTTGTTTTAAGAAACATTAAAAGGTTACGTGATAACAAAGTCCGGATACTGCTGTTCACATCTCTTGCCCGCAACATCTTAGTATATTTATATAGTTCAGTGATATGGAGACATCACTTTGCGAGTCATTCTCTACTAATAAGATGAATACGAAAAAGATTCTTGTGACATCTATTATTTTCGAATAGAATATCAAAAAAGATACTACCTTCTTATTATAAGCAATTAAATCATTTCTGAATGATTTCCTTAGAAGAACGTAAAAGGCGGTTAGATAGATTTTTTGTCTCTAAAATTTTCACCAACAGAATTGACTGCCCTCAGTTACTAAATAAGTTTAATATATGTGTACCAGTGAGGTTGTCCCCTAAATATAGTAACTCTCCTTTACCCGCCACCCCGGAAAACAGTGTTTGGATCAAACTCTCCTGTTCCTAGACTTTGCAAGTTGGTTAATAAGTACAGTGGCCTATTTGGCATTAATGCTGATTCAACTAGCAAAATTCAATTAATATTGAACACCAAAATTCAATCATACTAAAATGTATTAATATTAAAATATATTAATCTTAACGATCTTTAATTTTGTTTTTTACTTGTTTTGTGCTTCGGAGTTGATTTTCGCTCCATTATAGCAAGATATATCTGTAAGTGTTTGTTATACTTACTTTTATTTCCATGTACTTTTTGTTTGGCCGGTCGTTGCGCAGCGGCACGAGGTGTGACTGCAAAACCGACTGGTTGTGGGTTCGATCCCCACTCGAGGAGATGAAATATTTACTTAAATTTATATTTCCATTTCTTTGCTCTGGTGTTGAGGTTAAGCGCGGCGTTGAGTTCTACCAGTCAACACGCAATGCCTCCAGAATTCGGCAGAAAGTGGGGAACAGAGCGTCTTAACACAAGGTTCCCTCTGCCTACCCTACTGTGTGCGGGATACTGCGTGAAGCTGATTTAATTTTTTTTTTTTACTTTTTGTTCATATATACTGATGTAATAAAAGTTGGTGGATCAATAAATAAATAAAAAAAAAACTTTAATAGTTATTGATTATTGACTATCGCGGCGTTGAATTCCGTTCCGTTATAGAATTCAGTGGAAAGTGGGAACGGAAATATCTTAATGGAAACGGAATGTCTTACGGAGGTACCCATGTTTCCTCTGCTTATTCTGTTATGTGCAGAATACAGCGTAGAACTAAAAAAAAAGAAATAGTATAACGAGCTCGTTATTGATTATTTCGTTTTAAGTTTTAGACGGAAAGTGTATGGGTATATGTTTTTACATAGTGTTATGACACTAGTCTCTTTCTATCTTCCTATTAAACTACAAAATAATATAGTGGAAAATAATAATATAGTCGGTAACCTTATTTCTAATAAAAATCAGTCGTCATCACAGTAAACACTTTCATAGGTATAACATATTTATTCTGCCATTAAAAGCTCTATAATCACAATGAATAAACAAACCTAACGTTGAAAAAAAATATTCATTACACATAATATCCATTTGACAGGGTGTAGTAAATCATAACCATTAGGGGTTGGTCGTAATTAGAAAACTGTGTTTATCGAACCCGCTACCCCCGAGCCCTTGACAGAGGAGTGACCTTTGGATAGTAAAGCTTAATTGAAGCATATTTAAACATTTATTTTCTTCTATAAAGTAAAATAGATATTGCTATAATATTTTATACATACAGCAGAGTAGGCAGAGAGAATATAATACACTCCGTTCATCGCAATTCCGCCCGTGTTGAGTGACGGAACTTAATGTTGCACTTTGTCTTGTTACTAGAGCGAGCGATTTTCCCGAATGGGTATTGAACCCACGACTGTTGCGTTTACAGTCAGATGTCCTACAATCCTGGGCCCTGATTTGATTATTTTCTATTCATTTTGTAAGTAAGCAGTTCACAAAATGTGAAATGTATTTTGTATGAAACCGAATAAAGAGCAATATTTTATCATAGGCTATGATCATTTGAAAAAAAATACCATCGTAGGCTTAAACTGCATAGGCAATTATATATATTTTGTGGAACTACTGAATTGTAAGTTATCCTTGTTAAGATAACTTATATCTATCCTATAGCATCTTTCACGCCTTTCCACTTACCCGCTTAGCAATCACGCAAACAGATATTAGTAATGGAACTCACGTATACTTGTCAGTTACAAAATATATATGTATTTTCATAAATTTCTGCTGTATTATTCGTTTGTACATAGCAGAACTGGCAAAATGAACTTGTGACACTAGCTACTGTTGAGACACTCCGTTAACGTAACAAGATGTGGGTTCGATGTCTGCTTGGAGAAATGAGATATTTAATATCTTCATTTCTTCGCTCTAGTAAAGACCACTCAATACCCAATGCCTCCATAATTCTTTTGAAGTGCCTTAATGGGAACAGAGTGTCCTAGGCTTCCCTCTGCCTACAGGCCTAGTGCCGACATCTACACATTATATATAAACGGCAGAGAATTTTCTATCACGATTTAAAAAAAATGTGAAAAGACATTTGTGTGTCGAAGGTAATAAACCTTTGACACACCAAATTAATGATTGATAAATGATAACACGCCTTGGGAATGAAATGCTCGCTCCAGTCTATTTCAAAGGTATCATTGTCCCAGATAATTAAATATGTATTTGTATAAAATAGATTTTAGAAAAATAAGTCTCGCCTCGTTTCTTGCGCCGGTTCTTCTCAAGTCTGAGGAACTTTAGTGAACTGGTGGTAAATTATTAGTCGACGTTCAAAAAATGAAGCATGTACCATCATATTTTGAATAAAATTATTTGAATTTGAATTTATAATTTGAGTTCAAACAATTATACAACATAGAAGAAACGGTAATGCTCAAGCACTTTTACAAATCAGTTAAAAAAGGTGGTAAAAAGAGACTTTTATAGGCCATCATTACCATTTTTACAGGAGGAATAGCGTGGTTGCGTCGCGTGCGATAGTAGATTACACCTGATTGATAGGTCCCCGTGTTACACTACAGAAAAATATTTAAAACTCAATTATAATGTATGTATAGGATGCGTTTAGTTCCTTTTTAGAGTTCCGTACCTTTTTAAAGGAAAAAAGTAACGCTTATAAGATCACTTTGTTGTCCGTCTGCTTGTCTGTCTGTCAAGAGCGCTTATCTCAGGAACGCTTGGAGATATCGAGTTGAAATTCAAAATACATACTCAGATCTACATGATTTCCTGAAAAAAAAAATTCTACATTTATTTAAAAAAAGATGTGGCTATTTATATCTGTATGTAATTTGACACAATAAAGGGAATCAAAATTAATAGGGTACTTCCGGTAAACCTAGAATTATGAAATTTGGAGGCTAGCATTCACAGGTAGCAAGCACTAACTTAGGAAAAAAATTGCAAACTATATATTTTCTGGTTGAATCCTGGTTAGGATTTTTTTGGCTTTAAGCTGCCACTTAATACGTGGACGTCTTTGATTAAGGAAGAAAGTGGAGAGCGAAATGTCTTGATACTATAGGTATAATAGAGTTCCTCTGTGTTTAACCTAAGGAATTAAAAAACTCTGATTACGTCTGATTAGCCCTTTTAGCCAATTTTTTGAGATATTACATATTGAATGACGAGACTCACCGTCGTATTAAGGAGCAATTGTATAAAAAAACATTGTAGATACTACAAAAGTTTCAGTTAATTGGCTTAACCGTTTGGATAATAACACAAGCGGAGTAAAATTCCCGTTCTCTTTAATAACTTTACGAAATTGTAATAAACTCATTATCATAAATGTGCCACTTCAAAAAATTATAACAACGGAAGGAACGGGAAAATTATAACAACGGAAAAAAGGAGCACCCAGAGCATTATTCGAACCTATAAACAACTCATTCTACCATACATAATACTATTGCACCACGATATCTTTTAATCAGAAAAGGGTCAAAACAAGCCAAATATAAACATTAACGTCAATATATAATTAAGTTCAATTAAATTCCTAGGAAAAAAAAGCAATTATTTAAATAGACAGTAAGTAATATTTTTTATAATTCCGAAATAATTCCGTACGAGAGCGTGTTTATACTCAATAAAATTATAATAATGGATTCCATACCTGAAAAACTACTAAAAGAACCCCCGATGTATGTACATCTGTGTTTTGTGTTAATGTTGTAATATGATGTGAGAGGGTGGTTTAGGGGTAGATAAAACGGGCTTGTCCACTTCGTGTGACACAAACGGTGTAGATTATTTTAGTTATTTTGTTATTTTTTTAATTTCACATTGTATCCTGCATATAGCAGAGGTGACGTAATTACTATTGAAGTAAATGCCGCATTTTCTGTTGTTACCAGAGCGAGGAAATGAGAGGCACCCGAATGCGAATCGAATCCGCAACCGTTGCGTTCAAAAGCTGTACCGCTGAGCCACGACGGCCTCTTTTCTTTTTAATTATCTTAACTAATAACAGCAAACGTGTGGTCTGTAACTCTTCTTTACTTTTTCTAAACAAGTAGTTATAATATTTTATTTACTTAAACGACATTCAGCCTCAGGGAGGGAGTGCTCATGTTTTTCACATGACCTTTGTTTAATATCGTCGATACTGTGTTCTGGAAAGTTAACAGTGGTCTGCCTCTGCTTCTCTTACTACACACTATATATAATATAAATAAAAATATTTATAGCAAAAAAATAAGAACGATATATAAATAAAATAAACAAGCATGCTACTGTAAACGCAACTAGTTATGAGTTCGATTCTCACTCGAAGAAATGAAAATTAAATCAAAATTAATATTTTTATTTCCGTGCTCCTGATTGATAACTTGGCAAACCGCGGCGTAGAGAGCAATACCTCTATAATTCGGCCGAAAATGGCTTAACGGAAACGGAGTGTCTTATCACTAGGTTCCCAGGTTCCCTCAGCTTACCGTGCTATGTACGTGTGCAGCGTGAATTAGTAAAAAAAGACCTACAAATAAAGACTTTTTGTTTCTATATTATCAACAAATGTTACCACGAATCATCAAATATAACATTATTATTTCGCGCCCTAATATTATTTCAAAGTAATTTCTTATAGTAATGAGTAAGAATAACGATTACCTAACATTCGGGAAAGTAATTACCGAAAAAGGCAAGAAAATATAGGCTATTAACCTAAAGGCTAGACAGCGAGGGTCATCTTACATTGTAGGTAACTATATTTCAACCAGACAGGCGCTTAGTGGAAGGAAGTTGTTCATATAGATACATTTATAATATAGATATGTACGTGTTTTCATTTCGTAGCCAAGAATGAATTATATTAAAATATTAATATTTTTTTATATTATATTAAAATAAATAAGCATATCAAAAAAACCGAACCGTTCGGCTTAGTTTGCGTTACCGTTGAGGCGCAAAAATATTTGATTTAAGATATTTTGAACCTAAAATCACTAGCAAAACAACTACTACCACTGTGCCATTTGAATGCAAGGAATAATTATTGACTAACCGTCCTTATCTACAGCAAGTTAAAGTGGGGCCTATCTGATAGATTAGCTCTCTAATTCGGACCATCGCTCTACTTTAGCCCACTATTTTGCATATTGACTATAGTCAAAATAAAAGTAGTAGTTCGGTGACTTCGCGTGAGTTTAAACACGTTATTTTACCTTAAGTACAGAATATAAGGATTTTATTCATTATTCAATTTTGTCATTACAAGTGCTTTTGAACCTTCTACAGGGAGATACCATGCTCGAAGGCAGATTCTGATGAGAAGGAATATTATTGGCCGTAGCGGCTAGGCGTAGGGGCACAGCGTCTCACAGTAAACACGGTTATGGGTTCTCTCGCGGTTCTAGGTTCGATTTCCGGTCAGAGGAATGAATCACACTCAACATGCGTTGAATGAAAACGAGGAACGGAGTGTCTGAAGGTTCCCTCTATCTATCCTACTTTATGTGGAATACATGATGATGATCTTCTTCAAACAAAATAATAGAATGTCTATATTCGTAAAAGATACAAAAAATAGATGAAGAATGTATAAAAAGCACATAAATTATAGTACATTTATTTCCACTGTGACATAAAGAAATGCTCGGTTGATTTTACCTTAAATTATATTCATCTGATACTCTATTTTTATGCTTTATATGTTGTATCGAATCCAATTTATTCATAGCTTGATATATCTGTGTAGGCATGTCATTAGTGAGTTACTTATTTACAATATTTATATAAAAAACAAGTAATAAATTAGTAATAAATTAAAAAAAACAGCTTCACGCTGTATCCCTTATACAGCAGGGTAGGCAGAAGGAACATTGTGAAGCTACTCCATTTCCCTTTTCCGCCGAATTTTTTGAGACATTGCGTGTTGAGTGGCGGTACTTAACGCCGGGCTTTTGCCTTGGTGCCAGAGCGAAGCAATAAAAATATTAATAAATAATAATTTATTCTCTCGAGTGATGATCGAACCCACAAACGTCGCGTAACAGTCACACAATTATGCTCCTGCGTCACGACAGCCTCACGCCACGTAAAATTCGTGTTTAGTCCTCATTTACACTCTTAACTGACCTATAAAATTGATAGTAGAATTCAAATGGACTGACTGTACATCTTGTATGTCAGATTTAAAGTTTTTAGTTCCACTAGTTTTGTGCCAACGTTGTCATTTAGTAACGAAATATATAGATAAAACTAAATTTTTTCTATAAGAAAGCACCTCTTCGAAATAAGGAGTAATGTTATTAGTCTTATTTATAGTTTGTTTAAAAATAGAAACTAAAAGAACTTGGTGATCTAGCCTTATATTTCATTTTTACAAAACCTTAAAACGATTAAATCGGAAACATCCTAAATATAAACATTCCATCTCTCACCTCTCACCGGCCTGCGACGGAGACTTTTCCATCAAAACGTATAAAATTGAAAAGTAAAATTCTCCCGAAACAAGCAAATACGCTAGACTAATGAGATATCGCCGGTTTAGGTGCGATTCCAGCTGAAATTCAATACGTCACAGGATAGGATATGCTGGTCTAATTGAACGCGACGGCTCCCGGACGCAGCGCGGGATGCAAGTTTACCATTCGTATCGAATCGTCAGTTGATAGTAAAATTCAAATGGTTCTACAGAACTGATTATGTATGTAGATACTATATTTATATGTATATTTTATACTATGTATATGTCTATATTTTAGACTATATTTATATATAAATATACATGTATGTAAAAAATTCTACGCATAAAGCTCTCAGCTCTGAGATCGGTCTTAAGAGTTAAGAGCAATTTATATTTACGGGCCTTAGTTGACTGTCAAATATTCATTTGTTGGATAAAATATGAATTTAAATTATTTCTGTCTACTCTGCTATGTGCAGAAAATTAAAAAAAAATATTATATTGGTCATTCGACTTCCCACATTTTGAAGGATAGCCACAATGTGAGTATTATATAATATTTAACTAAATCAAAATTAAGTAACAAGTAATTTTTTATCTTTATAAAGAGAAAATATTCAGAAAAATAAAGAAAAAGATAATAAAAGATACTTTTAGTTCTGATCTAGAATAGAATGTAACAGTATCACAGATACTCGTCGCCAGATTTACCAGTCTAATTAGCGACTGAATGGACTAACTCTGTTTTGATTCTATGTAATTATCTTAGTTTGAATACAGCGTTATGTAGGACGCTATAGTGGCGCATTTGACAGAATGCAATGCATGTTATGGGTTCAAATATCACTTTGTTTGTGACAACTTTAGTTTTATATAATACTGGCTGTCACTTGCGACATAACTGGTGGAACAAATAAAAGTAATATATGACACATTACCGAACTAACAAACGATTAACTTAATGTTATATAGCTTTCTATAATAAATAGAGTACACAAAGGATTGGATTGGATTGGTGGCGGAAGTCAACGTGAAGCAAATAAAAAAAATAAAACAGACGAATGAAGATTACTGTATGTAAAATATATATATAGAATACTATATAAAGCTTTCATTCGAAAGCTCAATTGATTTTATATTGTGTAACATAAAGAATGGTTCAAATATTTAGATGAAGATAACGTACCCTAATAAATGTGATGGTAATGGCTTCAAATCTCAATTGTGGGAAAGTATATAACCTTGTGAAATATAGGTTATGACCAGTCTTTGTTACCCTAAATAGTCGTTGGTTTGCGTTAATTAGCACGTCAATGTCTTAACATGTGTGATAATTGCCAAAACTTACGTAACTTAACACTACATCAAAATTTTCTCCGTCTTTCTGTTTACTAATGCATGCAAAAACATTTATTTTAGAGCTTCACGTTGTATCCTGCATATAGCAGGAGAGAGAGAGATTACATTTTTAGTCCAATTTTCGAAACATTGCCTGTTAAGTTGTGAAACTATACACCGCACTTTTTCTTGTTACTAGAGCAAAAAAATGAAAACAAAACATTTCCCAAATATTATTTCTTTCGATTAATTAAATCGAACCCACAACCATCGCGTTTACAGACACCACGCCTCGCGCCACGACAGTCTCAATCATTAATTTACTTTATTATTCTTATAAACTGTACGAGTACACTGCCCACCCACAGTCTAGACGACAAGAATTGATTTCTTCTATTAATTACAGTACTTTAGTACAGTTTCTTCTGGATCCTACGCTTTCATTAGCTAAGCTCAGGCATAATTGACCCCCAGGACCCGCTCGCTGTACGGCCGACGATAAATATCATCCTGTTCTAATTACTGCGAGGACGAACAATTTTTCAATGACGCGGTTGGTGTCATTTTTCTTCATTTTTCTAGATTTATTTATTATACCCGTATGCTCGTATTTGTGTGTTTACATCTAACAGATAGTATATGGTAATACTGGTTCAAATATAGCTTTTTGTTTCTTTTTTTTCGTTTTACGCTTCTTTCTTATATAGAAAGGTAGATAAAACGGTTCACAGCTGACTGAACCTGGGAACCTAGTCTAAAGGAACTCCATGCCCATTAAGACACTTCCTGTCACCGAAAAATTGTCGAGTCTCGTATTGCAAACAAAATACAAGTGATTGTGTTATAGTTATTTTATTGTTATTGTGTTATATTATAAATAAATAAAATATAAAGATAATTTATTATTACAGTTCATAGGCTACTAACTGAATAAATATATACTGTAAAATACAGGGTACATTTTACAGTATATATATATATATATATATATATATATATATATATATATATATATATATATATATATATATATATATATATATATATATATATATATATATATATATATATATATATATATATATATATATATATATATATATATATATATATATATATATATATATATTCTGTACTTAAAGGATATATCCGGACCCACTAAGACTCCGCATGTCTTTCAATCCGTCTATCACAAGGCTGAATGATAAAATTTTCATAGATGGTGTATTTCCATTCTCATAATAACAAATACTAAAAAACCTCGTATGCGAGTCCAACTCGCACTTGGCCGGTTTTTGATACTTGATCGATGCTAGCAATTATTTTACGATGGATACCACTATCAAAATACTATCATATTTCAATTAAATCTAAAGTATCCAAAGTGTAATAAACAGTACAGAGCTAAGTTTACGATGTACGTAGATAGTGACTCAGGATTTATGAGGACCGAGTAGATAATAAATTTTGAATCCACAGCTCGTTACCAGAAGCGAGAATTGGCTTGGTGTTGATACTGAGAATAATTGTTTAGGTACTATGTTGATAGTTGCATTAATAATATTTACGTGATTAGCTTCACGCTGTATCCCGCATATGGCAGGATAGATAGAGAAATCTACAGCTAATGTAATAGACTCTAAATTCTTGTCTAATTTTCGAGATATTGTGTGTTGTAGCCTCAACACTTGTTACTACATTGAGGGAGGGAAAATAATCCACTCCCCCGATTGAGTTCGAACCCACAACCACCGCATAGACAATCAGACGCTATGCGACTGCGCCACG
This sequence comes from Heliconius erato x Heliconius himera, assembly GCA_013421005.1. Lineage (NCBI taxonomy): Eukaryota > Metazoa > Arthropoda > Insecta > Lepidoptera > Nymphalidae > Heliconius > Heliconius erato x Heliconius himera. The sequence goes on along the minus strand of JAATLQ010038561.1, from coordinate 11,344 downwards.
ACGACACCAATATAGAGCTCTAAATAAATTACTATTAGAGAAAAATCTGAACAATTTGAGAATAAAGCATTTACTATTTAATTTTGATTTTGTAATTTTCTCTTGTGCGAAGTTGTGAATAAAAAATGTTATTTCACTTCTATTTCTATTTCCATTATCCTTTGTACGTTCCATACTAAATATTTTCCATTTAAGCGCAAGCATAAATAAGCACGTTTTAACATTTATTTTATTACTTCAAAGTTTCGAAGAAAATATTTTATTTAATATAGCTTATATTTCATATGAGAGCTTTAGGCACTCGAGTTTCTCAGAAGAATATCTTCACTTTGTCACTTTGTATGTCATAGTTTAGAGATAGAATTTTACATGCATTTTATTTATAAAGATATGTGATGTTGTATGTAAAATTTTAAGAATTTCTTTTCTTTCATATAATATAATATAAGTCGTCATCCGCAAATTAGTTTTTAGGATGTAAAATGAAAATATAGTTGTTCCTGTTCTTGTTGGTTTCGATTACATAAAATCCTAAAAATCCTCTTCTTGGTTCTCTTGTATTTTATAGGCAGGTAGAATAGAGAGTAAACGGGAGCATACACTCCATAACCTAAAAATCCTCTAACCTCAACTTTTAACTCTACTATTTTAATATGTCAGTCTATCAGTCACTCAGTCATAGAAGAGTTTTGTATGGGTATCTATAGATTATATTTTTATTTTTAAAGCTTCACGCTGTATCTCGCACATAGAACATAGTGTTAAGACATTCCGTTCCATATTTTCGCCGAATTCTTGAGTCATTGCGTGCTGAGTGACGGAACTAAACGTCGTGCTTTGTTTGCCTCGTTACCAGAGGGAAGAATTAAAAATAGTTAATATTTCATACACCAGCGTGGAAATCGAATCCACAACAATCGCATTTACAATCAAACGCTATTGCCCCTGCGCCGTAACAGCCTTAAATAATTGTAGACAGTCGCTTAATCGACCTGAAATATAGATTACGAAAATTCAAAATTAAGAACAAACAAATTCACAAATGACCATTCTCGATAAAAGAAAAATGTCTAAAATAAAATTATTAAGAATTCCTTAAACAAAAAAAAAATTCTAATGAATGAAATTAAGTAATAATACGATTTATTCCGCCATTTCTAGCCAAGCTTAGAGTCCGTGCGATGTTTTACTTTACATTTTTCCCTTGTACAATTTTATTATCTGCTGAGTATCCTCTCGAAGTTTTAAGTAACGAATAATAGAATTTGAAGAAGCGATAAAAACAAACGACCCCGGGAATCCCTACGAATCTTGTTTTTTTTTAAGATTAGTTAGTGAGTTTTTAACGATGGAACTTTTTTTTTATGGCGAAATTATAAAACTAGGTATGAAGAATAAAAAAGTCGTCAAAAGATATTGTTGTGGTTGACGAAGTGTGGGGTGGTGCTTCATTCTTGTTTGAATGTATCTGAAGTTGATAACAAAGAGGCCATCGCAGTGGTACAGCGTCTAATTGAAAATGCGGTGTTTGTGAGTTCGATTCCCATTCGGAGGATTATATTCCCGCTCTGCCAAGACAAAACACTGCAGATCAATATAATTCGAGTAGAAAATGATGAACGCAATGCCAAGATAATCATTTCCTATTCCTTTTTTCTCTGCCTATCCTGATTTTGTGTGCAGGAAAAAACGTGAAATTAGAAAAAAAAACATAAGATCAACATAATATCTATCAAACATAATGTGATAAGATAAACCTTAACATAAAGTTCTCTCTGCGTACCCCGCTTCATAGGGGATACAGCATGAAGCTAGAAAAAAACATTTATTATGGCGCCCGGCTCTGCTCGCACGGAAATCTAATCGTACTGACGCGCGCCGCGCCGCACAGCCTGACACAACTCGAGATTTCATAGTTTTCACCTCAATTCACTTTTTTATGGTATACTAGAGGGCGCGCGCGGCTTCGCCCGCTTATTAGGAGGGAATCCAAAAAAAACCACGAAACACGTGTTCAATAAAATATTTTTAACAGTCTGAATTTAATTTTTTATAAAAATCGGTGGCAATTTAAAGATTTTTCCATATAAACTTTCAACCCCTTATTTGAACCCCTTAGTGGGTGAATTCTTAAAAACCATGAAACACGTGTTCAATGAAATATTTTTAAGAGTCTAAATTCAAATTTTATAAAAATCGGATTAAAAATTTTTTCCATACAAACTTTCAACCCCTATTTCATCCCTTTAGGGTTAAAATTTTTCAAATTCCCTTCTTAGTGGATGTCCAGAATATGAAAATAAACATCTGCCCAAGTTTCACGTTTCTACCATCAGCGGTTACGGCTCTGCGTCTTACCTCAGTCAGTCAGCACAAGTCCTTTTATATATATAGATTGGCTCGTGTTACCTGCTATTTACGGAATATTATATTTTTTTATTATTTATACAATTTTTTTGCTTTACATTGTATCATAGCAGGGTTGGCAGAGGTAGCCTAGGAACTTAGTCTTAAGACACTCTGTTCCCATTCAGACGACTCCGTGCCACCAATTTTTTTTCATAATGCGTGTTAAGCGGCGGAACACAACGCCGTTATTTTTGGTAATTAATTCATTTACCTGAATGGAGATCAAACCCGCATCCATCGCTTTTACAATCATATGATCACACTGCATCACGATGACTTCAAATCATTATATGAAAGTATTAAAAAAATTTAATTTATCACATTGAGGCCGTCGTCGTACGATTCGGTTCCCACATGTGGCTGTGATTATTTAATTATATTTAATTAATTTGAAGCATTGATTGTCTCGAAAATTCTGCAATAAAATTGGAAAAGAAATCCTTAGATTCCCACTGCTTCTACATGTAATACGAGAAAAAATGTGAAGCTGATTCTTGTATAATTTATAGCAAATCGATATTCACGATTATAAATATTCTCGAAACAACGGTAGCATAATAAGAAACCACAAGACAACAGGAGCCAAGTTCCAATACAATATCATGCAAATTGGTGATAAATTTTAAATCTCCTCTCACTGATTTAATTGGTTGGTTGTTTAAGAAGTTTTCCAATCTCCATCGGAAATGTCGTTCAGTCGTTGACGTTTTAGACTCCCAAGCTTTATGTTAATATATTGTCTTCATCTTCTCTACTTTATAAGTACTAAAACTATTGTGGCTACAGTATTTACGAGAGAGCTCGTATATTTTACTCGGGCCATTTTATTTTACGTTTCATGATGGCTGAAAGACTGACTTTTCTTCTTATGGAAGTCTAATTGACGTAAATACCGTCTAGATATTGTATTGTAGTAATTAAATTTATTATATTATTTATAGGAAAATTTTATTTATTAGAATTTATCTATACTACTATTACAAAATACTGGTTAGAATTCGCTGGAAAATGAGGAACAGAGACTCTTAACTTTAGGTTCCCTCTGCCTACTCTGCTATGTGCGAGATACAGCGTGAAGCAATTTTTTTTTACTTATTAGAATTGAAAAAATCTTATTGTCTTAAATAATCCATTTATTGGGGAATGTTATAAGCATAACATTATATCGTTTCAACACAATGCACTGTATTATACTGATTTAGTTCATATTCATTTTGAAACAAACTTTTGGTACTACTGTTTCTGTTCTTAACCAATGTTAATTTAAAAAAAGTTTTAAAAAAACCAGATACAGATAACATAAAACATATTTCCACAAAAGATAATCATAGGCTGAATCAGTGTACAGCATTAGTCACTTTAGGCATCCATTCGTACGTATCTATAGTCTATAGTCTATGCCTATATATATATATATATATATATATATATTATGATACATACGTTAATATTCTTGACCACAACATGATATATGTCGCACATTAGTTTTTCGTGGCTGCCTCGAAATAATTTCGGTGGACAAAATAAAGAGACAGTATGAGCGGTGAAACGTAGCAGATTTATGATCGGATATTTCATCGGGCCCCCCGCGGTCCCCCCTGGGCCCCCCCGCGCGCCCTGAGGCCGGTAGTACAGTTTTTGCATCGATGTGTTATCGATTTGTCACTCCGGGCTGACGTGACGTGCCGTTTGATTGGATAATTTTTTTCCTTTGATCTTTGATCTCCTTAATTAGAACTTGGTTGGAATAGATTATAATTTGATTTGTAAGATACTTACTTGGCTTTAAGGAGTTTGAGTAGTGTATGATTATGTGTAACTGATATGTTGTTACATTTAGTGATTGTAAATGTGATCGTTATGGGTTCGAATCCTATTAAATCTTGAATTCGGGCAAAAAAGGCAGCTTAATATTATGAACGTACACTGGGTTCCTCCTGTCTGCCCTGCTATATGCGTGTAGCTGGAAATTTTTAAAATAAGATTGTTACCTTGTTAGTTCAATTTTACTTTTAACAGACATCAATTTACGCTTTTTAATAAAATAGAATAAAATTTCACTCTAACAAACAAATATTAATATAAAAATTGAATTTAAAAAGTACTACACATTATTCCATCCATTCCTAGAGTTACTCAAATGGATTCGCCATACAAAATAGCGATGTACAAGAGTTATAACGTATTCCATTAAATTGACTGCTATATTAACTATATATCAGTTCCTTTGTTGGAGAAGCTAACATCCCTACCTGCTTTCAGCATTTTTATTGGGAAAAACATGTTAGCTCTCTGATGTTAACGGATCCCAAAGAAAAGTTATAAGCTATAGTATTTTGGTTATTCCTTTAGTTATTTTTGGTTATGATTTAATATTACGCGTACAAATTCGTATGTAAGTAGTTTTTATGATATGAATAACTGTTAACTGATAATAGATTTCCATATCCATTGTTATTTTGATAGAAGGACTTTTGGATTTAGATTTTTAGACTTTTATGGAGGAAAAAATTGTTTTTATTTTCGGGAAAGATATTGAGTAAATCTGCAGTTTTTTTGAGGCTATAAATATAAAGCCTTTTATTATAAAAATGAGTATATCCCCTGGCCTACAATTTGAACACAATACCATCGTGCTATAAATATATTTCCAAGAGGCGTAGATTGACATCGATGTTCTTCAATTTTAAATGAAATTATTTTAAACGGATAAACCGCGTATATTTAGGTTTATACATTTTTGGAAACCCAACGTTTCGAACACTTTGTAGTAGTCCGTAGTCACCTAAATGCAAAATAAGAGTTTAAAAGTACTAAAAACATACTACATAGCCTATAGCAGATACCTGCCTACCAACATATTTTTATAGCCCTTAACACGCCCTAAAGCCATGGGCGTCGATCGCTCGGAAAAAATTGTATTTAATCTCCTCCATGTGATGCTGTCGACGGTCGTTTTTCCCGTTTTTGCATATAAATGCAATCTGAATTTTGAGCAGAATGTTAAATAAAACGTAACCTACCCCTACCCAACGCGGCGATCGGTAGGAAATCCCAGCTTTATGTCAGTGAATATCTAAATCGTACGATGGGAGGCTTTGAAATATATATATGGGTAGGTATAGGCATATATGGAAAGGTAGTAGGTACTTATGTCTATCGATGTCTGGCCTGTATTGGTTAAAGCTTTTAGATTCTTTTTATTTAGATTCACGCTGTATCCCGCATGTGGCAGGGTAAGTATATGTACCTAGATCTAAGACACTCCGTTGCCCATGCGCTGCCCAATTTTCGAGACATTGTATGTTGTAATGGAGGAATTAAATTCTACGTTTTGTCTTGCTACCACAGTAGGAAAATATCAGTAATACAATCAGAAATAATAAGTAAAATATCAGTAATACAATTAGGAATTAAAATAATTCATTTCCTCGTGTGGGAATCAAATCCACAACCGGTCGCATCAACAGTCCCACACATGTGTCCCTGCGCTGCGTCACAACTCGCCTATTATAATAAATTAGAATACCAAGCAACGCCGCAGTATACACCAATACAAATAAATGAGCTAAGCCGTTGCTTCGTATAACTTAATGAAAATTTTCAACCGACGCCCGCCGATTTAAACAAAAAGGCGGCCGTAGCCTTACACAGTTTGATTGATGCGTACAATTCAATTTTCATGTATAATTACACTCGCTTCAAACACAGTGTAATATTATGTAACGTTTAACCGGTTAATGTGCAAATATTCCGTGTTTATTTACGTGTAATTAATTAATTAAGTTGCTAAATATTTTTTGATTCCCCTTTGAGTGGATTAATTATTTTCACTTCTTAGCTGCGGTAGTAAGATAAACTGCGGCGTTGAGGTCCGAAATTCGACGCACAATGTCTTAAAAAATCAGGCGGGAATTGAGGAGCGGAGTGCTTTAGCTATGGGTGCCCTCTCTCTGTCCTGCTGTGAGAGGCTTTTTAGTTTACGCCCTGTGCCACATCGATATATTTTTCACTTGTTTTGTGGCGTGTTCTACTTTATTTTTTAAAATTTTTTTTTTATTTATTTACATTATTAGAACTATTTTTAGAAATAAAATCACCACTAACTGAATTTTATGAAAAATATGCATCCATATCTAAATAGGCAGAAAATGAAGGAAGAAATAAAATATTTATTTAATTATTTCTGCCCATTCCTCAACTAAGATTAAAAAAATCTACTCGTCTCCTTAATTTATCCAAAGGCTATGTAAATCTTCTCGGAGATGTAATTTATCAATGTTAAGAAGTACTGGTAATTTACATTCTGAAATAGAGATATTGCTAATAAAATTCCGTTTTATAATAAAGCCAATTTGCATGGTTCGGAATAATTTTCATAACAATCAATTCAACTCTTATTAACGCTGGCGCTTCGAGAAAACCAAAAATATTTAAATAAATATCGAGTGAAATTATATCTGAAATATCCAACATAGTATATAGTAAAGATAGTAGGTACTTTTTTTAACCTTATACTACTGTTTTATAAAGATTTTTTACAAAAAATTGTAAAAAAAATGTAAAAACAGCATCGTTTAACACAACGACAATTTTTTTTTGTACATCAATATTTTATAAAATTTCATAATAAAATTGATTTACAGAAAAAAATCTTCTAGAAATTTTAACAAATTAATCCAATTAATTCTATGGAATTATTTTCCCCACGGTTGTTACTAAAAACTGTCTTTCCACTTAAACTCCGCCACTTTGTACAATATTCCGTTCTATTATTTATAAAATGGGCAAAAAGATCACGTTTGTTGTATGGGAATTCCTTCAAATGTTGATTTTAGTCTGTTTTTTAGTATTTGTTTATATAGCAGCAACAGAAATACATCAACTGTGGAAACTTCAACTGTCTAACTGTCACGGTTCATAAGATATAGCCTGGTTACAGTCGGACAGACAGACAGTGACGCCTTAGTAATAGGGTCCCTTTTACACTTTGCGTACGGAACCCTAAAAATATGATAAAATTATATAAATATATAATTAGTTAACAAAAGATACAGACCACATTTCCATAATAACTTAAGTATAATAGGTAAAAAATATATAAGACAATGTATATTAAATCAATTATATCATTCCAGAGCCTAGAAGAAAGAGAAAAAAGACACTCAAGTCACAAAGAGCAATTAGCAAGGGAACAACGCTACCTACGACGGAGGTTAGCACAGCTCAGGGCGCGGAGAGATGTGACACGCCCGCTAGAGGAGAGCGCGATGGCGCACGCGCACGCAACCAGAGCGGATTCATTGTCGTCGATAGAGTCCTCGTCTGGTGTGTCGACCGCTGAGAGGTCGCCCTCGTCTGTTTCGGAGAGTGGTATGTCTGTTTTATTATTCTTTGAATTAATAATGGAAGGACAGTCCATTTGTCAATGGTTTTGATTTGCATGAAATTTATACTTTCCTATCAAATATAAAAATTCGATTTTTGATATTATAAAACTAATAGATAAGAGTAAAACTAATTTCAATTAAAATAGATAAGTGTTATAAAAAAATTCTTGGTTGACGCACAAAACTACGTTGGTATCATTTATATATTTCTAGCTTTAAACTATCACCGCTTATAACGTTCAGAAAGTATCAATATCTTATTTTTGGGCAGAGTTTTTTGGGAGGGGAGTGTCTCAATACTATGTTCCCTCCGCCCACCTGCCTATATACGGGGAACAATTTGGAGCTAAAAAACGATTTTCACGTATAGAAAATTAATCCCCCCCCCCTTTCCTCTTTTTGCCATCATCTCAATATTCTTCTCGTCCAAATATTAAAAGCTACCGTAGACGAATGGCTTACTATTATCGAAACGTCGGCAAAAGATATAAAAAAGTTACAAGCTTGAGTACTATCTATCAATATGAATTTCTTATAGAAATGGTAAATTACACGTTCTATATTTATAAATGGACTGGTTTTTTCACATTAATAATACAGCTAGATTCCGCTAGGCCAACATTTTATAACTTTATTTATAGCCTTTTTTTGAAATGCTTACTACACGATCTAAAAGGAATGTGAGATATTTTTTTATTATAATAATAAAACAACTTTATTTAACAGTGGGGAACGGAAGTGTCTTAATGGTAACGGAGTGTCCTAACACTAGGTTTCGCAGGTTCACTCTGGTTACAATTCTATGTTCAGAATTCAGCGTGAAGTTAAAAAATATTAACAAAAAAAAATACTTTACTTTGTAAAATGAGCATAATCTAAAGAAAAAATAATTGGATTACACTTCTGTAACATGGATCGTATGTCAATATTCTGCCCAACATATCTCCAAGTCTATTTTGGCATCTATCAGTTTGGACTTAAATAATATGGATTTATTTTTTATTTTATTACCGGAGTGAGAAAAAGAAAATAACTCTCTCCCTCCAATCAGAATCGAATCGCCGCGCTTACTACCAAACACTGCCACTATGCCACGACGGCCTCTAATATTATATAATCATTTGGAGAAGTCAAAAGGCATTGTGATAGTCAATCCAAGATCAAATACACTGACAAGTTAATCCATGCAGCTCTCAGATGGCCCTGGCAGGCTAAGACACAAAACAATGACCATACACCGCTACACGCCTGATGACAGTCCCCGTATCTAACGAGGGGTGGGGAAAGGGGGCAGCTATTGTACGCATTGTTAGGTATTCCGGGATAATGGATGGGCCCAATTGTTTTACTTCGCGATGGACACTCAGCAAATGGGATAATAGTTTCGGAATGGACGGCCCTATTCATGAAATAAGGCCTTATGCCAATTACTTTGGTAATCTAGTTGTGCTTGTAATGAATTAGCAATTCCCTTCCTTCAAGATAGGTAAAGTCCCAGTAATGGCCTAATTAAATAATTAATATTTTGATTGTTTGCGTCAAATAGTATGGAGGTAGAATTTTGAAGATATCAATTACCAAGTCCTAGAATACAATTTTTACTTTATTTAATGGTATTTAATTTCTGTCGTTACCACATATTTTTTTAAAACTGCAAAGAATAAATAATCACAACTACATTACACAAGTGACAAGAAAATTAATGAAATTTACTTACTCTGGTGGCTTATTGATATTTTATTTTACTAAAAAGTTAATTGACGTTTCTGAGTAAGTGCCAGCTTTTATCGTAACGTGAAAACTGTTCGTCCTAGAAAAGATATTACGAAACACAATAAGAAATAGTCGTGTATTTATCTGAAATGAGAAAGTCTTGTCCAATTTGGCACAAACTTTGTACTTTATATATTGATTAATCAATCACTCGAGAAATAGGTAACATTTTGTCACTAAATTGAATTTGTCTGCAAAGTTAGACAATGCGTAATACTCATATATAAATAATAGAAAATAATGTTATGAAATTTGATTTATGAAATTAAGTGTAAATTAATACTTTGTAACATTTCGTCAAAACAAGAAAGATCTCTGAACAATATTTCATAACAGCAAACACGAGAATTAGAGACAAGCAAGTTAAATGCACGTCTCGTTTCATTACACGAACTCGAGTGAGTCAAATTTAATCCACCTATGAGCGTGTATAAGGGATTTTATAAATAATTTCCGAAACAAAAGTAGCATTTTTATTTCTTCGCAAACATATTACTTCTCTCCCTCGGGGGTTTCCACATTCAGACGTACGTCAACAGCAAGTATTATTTGGAGTTACTTTGTGCAGACGATTCGTAGTGTTTAAAGTCACAATTCACTTTGGCGTTAATATTATTTACCTTTTAAGAAGTTTTAAGAATATATAAGCTGCTGACTTGTTAATTACATAAATAATTAATCAGAAGTACGCTCTATCTTATGATTGTGTAGATTGCTAAATTATTGAAAAAAAGCAGTTTTTCGCATACCAGAGTAGGTGAAGAGTGTCTAGAGTCTAGACACTTAATTCTTCACTTTTCGCCCGAATTCCTAACATTGCAAACTGCACCATGACTGTCTCTATTGACTGACATTACTTATAAAATATTTCATCACATAACATAAACTAATATTTATTCCACCACAAATCAGCATCTAAATATTATTTTTTATTTAAAGTTATAAAATATTTACTTGAAAATAAATTGAAAATGCTTCTATTTAAGTTATTCGTAACATAGTTACGTTATACCCCGGAAAGGACCCTTAATCTGTCAGGCGATGAACAAAGACGTCTTACACCGATCTGACCCCACGAATATATTGTAGCATTTTATTTATGCATTGACTTTCGCAATTTAACTGTCAGCCGCACGGACCGACAACCCAAAAACTTCGGCTACTATTATATATAGAGAGATTCTATATAAGATATTTTACACGATAAATGCTATAACTCTAGAAGAATATAGGCAAATCTCGTTTTATCAGTATTATGTGTGTATTTTTTATAATAATACTTTTTTCTAATTTAATGCACTCATTAAATTTGTATGTTATAATTACAATTAGTAACCGTCCGCAACTTGCATTACGAGGCCTTAATGACGTAACAATATAAATTTTGCTTTACCCTGTTTTTATTAGAGTTTTGGGAAATGACTCTATGTAGGTATATGACCGGCGTTGAACACCGTGTAATCTCATCTGTTGTATTGTCTGTAAGTCACTAAGTATATAAAAACAGTATACAAAAGTTTATTTAAAGTTTCAACACGAAATAAGAGCAAAATCTTAGTGTTGGACCTTCCAAATTGAACAACCATCCTTCTCGAACTTTCTATTTAGAAAATTCCAATTAACTTGCAAAACAAAGCGATCTTTAACAGGTTCAATGAGAATTCCTAAGAAAATAAATGTCTACACCTCTTTATTCCGACGCTACGTCATTTATTCCTAACGCAACCCTTAATTTATCTACAGCTGAAAGGAATTAAACCGCCCTGACCCTA
>JAATLQ010038560.1:116615-129092 GCA_013421005.1 Heliconius erato x Heliconius himera | reverse complement strand
TGTTAAGACACTCCGTTCCCCACTTTCTGCCGGATTCTGGAGGCATTGCGTGTTGAGTGGCAGAACTCAACGCCGCGCTTAACCTCGACACCAGAGCGAAGAAATGGAAATATAAATTTAAGTAAATATTTCATCTCCTCGAGTGGGGATCGAACCCACAACCAGTCGATTTTGCAGTCACACCTCGTGCCGCTGCGCCACGACCGGCCTCAACATATATTATATCCAGTTAAAATTAACTTGAACTTGGGATATATGTTTCTTTTAGGATTTAACAGGCGTATGCTCTACAAAATGTTGATATTTAGAGAGATAAGAGACAAGTAATTTTGAGTATGAGTTAATAAAAAAATTCGAATGAGTATTTATATAATATGTAATATCATATTATAAAATCATTCAATTACAATTTCTTCTAAAATGTACATAAATTAGTTTGGATGGAATTCCATTTTTAAAAAATAGTTTACTATATTTGTATTATAAGCCTAATAGCTATAGAAGTAAGGCACTAAATAAGTTAATAACTTCTTATTAAGCCACAACTACAGTATTGTTAATCTGTAGATATAGCCTGTGCTAAGTAAATTTGACCACCCACAGGCTAAAAAGTATATGTAGATAGGTATTATATGGTCTTTTTATCACAAAAATAGCACGGTACGAGCCATTAAAAATAAAAAATAAATTAGCTTCACGCTGTATCCCGCACACAGCAGGGTAGGCAGAGGGAACCTAGTGTTAAGACACTCCGTTCCCCACTTTCTGCCGAATTCTGGAGGCATTGCGTGTTGAGTGGCAGAACTCAACGCCGCGACGAGCCATTATTATAATTAAAAATCAAATAACCAATAAGGTTGCTTTTTTATAAATTATTTCAATTTCTTAAAAAAATAATTAACATGTGTGTTCACAATGGCAAACGTTACGCTTTTTTTAAATAACCTGTTATTTTTTACGGCCTAATATAGCAATTGCATATACAGGCTGGAAGAAGCAGTGCTCCTTTTACGGAAACAGCGTATATCGTAAAATATTTCAAAACCATACCTAAAAAATCAATCAAGATAAGTCAACAGTTTAGACATAGGATTTTTTTTTTCATTTTACGATGTTTATCCATACCTGTATTTCATGTGACGCAGGTACGCAAAGATGTGAATAACGTAAACACAAAAATACTATTAAAGGATAAACAACTTTGAACTTTGCCGCTAATACCTACTTTTAAAACGACAATTTTATTATTTATATTGTTAAAAAAAAACACTTTTTCAGATTTGGGTTTTTTTTTAAATTGTATTAGGCTTTTATGGAGTAGCTAAAACTATGGTTTCATTCAAAGTAGTGCTGATACTTCCATCCTGTATTCATTTAACGTGTTTTATTTGTTATTAAAATATTTATTACTTATTTCAGTATTACGTATTAAAGGGAATCATTTTGTATTTATAATCTTGCTCAAAGATAGACAAATTAATTATTAAAATAAATTTATTTCAAATTGACTTTTCTATATTCATGAAACAACTGAATGTTCTATATTCATTAATTATTTTTTATATATATTTAGACTAAGATCATGTTGGATGATTATGTTGTACCTGCTTTGATTATGTTGTACTTGCTGAATTTGAATTTTTGAATTTATTTATTTTACTTAAGTTTTTGACTGTTATATATATCCGGGGGAATCAGTCCAGCTGGGTAAGTCCAACTTCGAGAAAGAGATCTCTCGTTGGAAGAGATGAGCAGCGTTTGGGAAGCTGCGACAGACGTTCTTATCCATATTTAGAAAAATTAAAGCGGTAATTATATCATATAAGTATATTATATAGCTTTAATTTTTTTTGACATCTGATATTGCCTTTGTTTTTTTTTAGGTACAATTGACCCTTTCAGAACAGTCATGTTCAAAACTGAGAACGTCTGGTCAGTTCAGCTATATAATAAAATGAACACCTCTACTTTATACAAATGTTGTTCTATAGTTATTCTGTTATTGTCTGTGGTTTTTTACTTGACGCATCGTGGGACGCTTTTATTCGCGCTGTATAATTTATTTTTCGTATTTGTTTCACTGTATTATATAGAGTACGTTTTTATCTTTTTAATATTAAAAAATATTACGTTCACACAAATTTAACTATCCTTTTTATTGCAGGCAATGTCAGGTATTGCAAGTGCACGTTTAGCTGAAGAAAGAAAAGCCTGGCGGAAGGACCATCCTTTTGTAAGTGGCTGTATGATAGCTATGAAAAATATTTTTTAATTAAACAACAAGTACAAGTAAATAAAACATTCGATTTTTTAGGGTTTCGTTGCCAGACCAATGAAAAATCCTGATGGGTCATTAAATCTCATGACTTGGGAATGTGCGATTCCTGGCAAAAAAGGAGTTAGTATGGAGTTCAATTACTTATCTTCTATTATTCTAGAACTTTTAGTATTACATGTTTTTTGCGTTTGCTAATTAGGTACAAATAGTAAAAATTGCTTGTATATAAAAACTATTATTCAGTTATTTGAAAACATGAAAAGAAAAAAAGAACAATTTTATTCAAATCTTTTTGATTTCGATGTATGTTAATCTAAGATTACAACAAATTAATCTGCTTATATTATTTCGATTTTGAAAACTTTCAATTTAAAAAAACAATTGTATTATTTTTAATTATTTCATTTTAATAAAAAATTAGACCAAAAGCAATAATAAATAATTTTTTTTAGACGCCATGGGAAGGTGGTCTTTATAAATTAAGAATGATTTTCAAAGACGACTACCCATCAAGCCCACCGAAGTGCAAGTTTGAACCACCACTATTCCATCCGAATGTATACCCATCTGGGACAGTATGCTTGTCACTACTTGATGAAGAAAAAGATTGGCGTCCAGCAATCACTATTAAACAAATTCTACTTGGTATTCAGGATCTGCTAAATGAACCCAACGTAAAAGACCCCGCACAAGCTGAAGCATACACAATTTACTGGTATGTTTGTATTGTAATTATTCTTGTATCAATCATAGCTCAATCAAAGTCTCCCTACTTCTCCTTTAAGTCTTTTTTCATTTTCATTCTATTCTTTCATCATCAATTATGGAGGCCATAGCCTATGGAGGTTTTAACACTAGGTTCAGTTTGCTGATCCTGCTATATTTGTGAGGCTGAAAAAAAAGACAAATCCCCTTATCTAGTCTACTTAACATTTGTTTTCACAAAGTATTATTCATGTTCATTAACTATTTTTTTTTATTTACAGCCAAAATAGATTAGAGTATGACAAAAGAGTCAGGGCACAGGCACGGGCTATGGCGGCAACAGAGTGAAAAAGTACATTCCTGACATTTATGTGAATGTAGGGATCATCTTTGTAGCAAATGGCAATTTTATTTTGTGTACAGTTGGCGTGTTACAAATCATTAATTTAATAACAGTCTTGCTACAGAGTTGATCAACCAAGAAGATTAGGTTTTAAGTAAGGTTTTACAATCTATTGTCATAAAAGATGGTAAATAAACAAAACAAACTTTAAAAAACTGCTTAATTAAAATACCACTTATGTTCAATTAAAGATAATGGAGCATTTGTATTACAGTTAAGTGATAGGTTTTAACTTATTAAAAGTGCTTAGAAATCTCTGATCAAAATCTATTTAATTTAAGAAAATTTGAATGTGTATACTCGCTTAAAAAACATTAGATAGTATTACAGTCTCTTATGTAAACTTTTCCAGTTAATTTTAATTAGTTTGATAGCTAGTTATGATCGATTGGATCTATATTATGTTAGAGACAGTGGAATGGAAAACTACATTTTAATTTTAATCTATTTTTGTATCTTTATGTTAGATTTACCCACAATAAATATAATGAAATAATCTTGTTTTAATGTTTTTTTGGTTATCTTAACCAGATTTCTTTCTCTCAGTCACAAGCAAAGACAAATCTTTCTCTAAGACATCATTCTATTTTATAAAGTAAGTATATAAGTAAAGTAGTACTAGCTTTCATTTATGGCCATTGCTATCGCAAGAAATATACACTTGTTCCCTTTTTTCATTTTTTGTTTAATTTTTTTAAATTATATAGCCTATGTTATATGAAATTTAACGGCACCTCATGTGCTAAAAATAGTCTAGCCATTTGAGCTGTAGGGTTTTCCTTATTACATATTTGGGTTGGGTAAAAAAATAAAGCTGTGTTTCAATGTTATATACATATAACATTGAAACAAGCCTAA
This sequence comes from Heliconius erato x Heliconius himera, assembly GCA_013421005.1. Lineage (NCBI taxonomy): Eukaryota > Metazoa > Arthropoda > Insecta > Lepidoptera > Nymphalidae > Heliconius > Heliconius erato x Heliconius himera. The sequence goes on along the minus strand of JAATLQ010038560.1, from coordinate 124,848 downwards.
TAGGAATACTAGAAAAAGAATTATTCTAAATTATATACTTGAGATCAGTTGTGGCGCAGGGGCACTGTGTGACTGTAAAATCGACTGGTTGTGGGTTCGATCCACACATGAGGAGATAACATATTTACTTACATTCACCATCCTCTTTTATCACAAGTCAAACCCTTTATATAAGGCGCCTCATTTTTTTCGTGATCTTTCTTCTATATCATCGATATTATATCCCCTAAGGGTAACCGAAGTTTCCTCCTTTCTGGTGGTAATAAATTCCCAACCATCCCCTCTACTGAAGATATCTTTGTGTTTTGTTACCCTCGCAGATCATTCTTGAGATATATCTGTTCTTCCTAGCGAGGGTTTGGGATTTATAAGATCTGATTTAATGGTTGGGTTCTTTCGTTCTTTTCGCACATCGGAGAACAACACCGATGCTCCTTCTTCTTGGAACAACGTATGTTAAGCCACAGTTACTATTTAGTTTTTTAGGTCTACACTTTGTAAAGGAACATTACGTTTCAATTAAGAATTGTAAACCAATTCTTAAGATCAGTGAGACGTAAACTTTCTTGTTAAACTTAAATGTAGTTTTAGTGTAAACTTTTCTTAAGATATTGCCAATCCTGTCTGTAACCCCCTTTACATATGGTAGAATTGCCGGTTGTTTTTCTACTGGAAGTCTTCTGACACACTGAAGGGGAGCAGGCATCTTGTTCTGATGAAGGCTATCACAGCTTCACCTATCACAGCTCGTCGTGTTCAACGTCGCAGAGTTGGTGAGCTCTTTGAAATAAAGATTTGCCAATGGTAGATAAATATGAAGGATGGCGGTAAGATTCACTATTGAAGTATCTACTGGTATTATTATATTAAATAGGATTTAATATTATAATTAATAGTATTGAGGACTTTAGGATTATATAGGTATTGTCTTTAGGTAAAATTGTAAAAATATAATTAACGTAACGTTTATATATCATAGGTAGACATAGTGCAGAGATAAGAGCCATGTCTTTTAAATTTTCCATGTATAAATCTGCCACTACTGGGGCTACAGGCGAACCCTTAACAATCATCAATGGAATCAAGTCATCTGTTTGTCAATAAAATCTACATGTAGGGTAGTTTTTTAGTAGTTCAAGATATTCTATAGACCTATTCTTATCCTCTAGCTTCCGCTTGATAACGCTGATGTAGACCTTATGATTATACTGGTGAAAAGCGACTGGACGTAAAGCTGACCATGGTCTTTGTTAGCTAGCTTAAGATCTTTTAGCCCTAACAAAATGGTAAGAATCCCTGACATAAGATGTTGAGCCAGTTAATACCTCGGCGAATGTACAGTCTTATTGTGAATTTATATATATCACACAATATAGTAGACCACAATACAGTTTTACACACCTAGTTACGAGGGATACATCTCCTTATACACCTCTTGACCACTTGCCCTCAAATACGCTATTCACGGTGAGAATGTAGAAGAACGTGCGAAAAGATAAGTGATGAAAGAATAGCAAAAAAATATTTATAAAGAAAAAGTGAAGAGAAGTAAAATTAGACCTCGGTTAACCTTCGAAAACACAGTATCAAGGATACTGGGGGAAGGTCACGGTAAAAGTATGAGGACATGTATGAAAGTAGGTTGATGACAGTGGACGAGATGAAAGAGGTTTGCAGAGATCGTAGCGTTTGGCTTTCTCTCTGACTACCCCGCTAAGGATACAGCGTAAAGCTTACTTAGTAAGTAAGTATTTAATTTCATTTCTTTACATATATGTATATCATTACTGGTAACATAGTATCATTTTCTCACAGCAGTACTGGCTGTCAAAGTCAAAAAATTTAAGTTTGACATTGACATTAAACATTAACCTCACAAGTCACAATTCATAATAATTAATAGTTGTCAATAGAAATAGTAAATAACCGGCAACGACTGTAGTAGAAAAAAAAGTATCGTTAACTTTTTTAATTAAATTGTGTAATTTAAAATGGCAGATGACGAGCAAGACCCTAAAGAATATCGGTGGGAAACAGGATATGAGAAAACTTGGTATGTTTACATAACTTAAAATTAAAAAACGAATAACTTAAAAATCAAAAGTCTGCTCTGGATATTCTTATCTTCTCCATTTCTTATACTCCTTTTAGGGAGGCTATTAAAGAAGATGAAGATGGCTTGGTTGAGGGATTGGTTGCCGAGTTCGCTCAGAAGGCTGCTCGAAAAGCTGCTGCTCCTGCTCGACGAGGCCCTGTTCGACTCGGCATGATGCGTCATTTGCTAGTTGCTATTGATTGTTCAGATCCTATGAATTGTCAAGATTTAAAACCTACAAGATTCTTATGTACTCTAAAGGTTTGTTGTGTCCCTTAACATTCACTCATGATAGGCTATTTATTAATAATATACATTTATATTTTGAGGCCGTTGTGGCGCAAAGGGACCGTTTAAGGGTTTTAGGGAGAATTCATAACTTTCATTTCCCTGCTCTAGTAGATAAATTGCATCCTTGACTTTGGCTTTGGGTTTGAAAATTTGGCAGAAAGTGGCCTACCCTGCTATGCAAAATAAATGTGAAACTAGAAAATATATACATATTTAGAACTTGAATGTTAAATTATACACAATTGTTTAAGTTAGTATTATTTAGTAAATGTATAACTTGAACTTTTTCTTGAAACTTGAAATATTTTTTGTTTCAGTTACTAGAAAAATTTGTTGAAGAATTCTTCGATCAGAATCCATTAAGCCAGTTAGGGCTACTTGCCATAAAAAATAAAAGGGCTGAAAAAATTACAGAACTCTCAGGAAATGTTAGGAAGCATATTAAATCAGTACAAGGGTAACTTTAAAATAATATTAATTTATCAATATAATTTTGTAGAGGCCAGTCATGGTGCAGGGGCAAAAAATGTGACTGGTTTGGGGTTCAATCCCCATATTTCCTTGAATAAAATATTTATTTCGAATGCAGTGTTGGGGACCACCACCTGACATGTCATGTCTGGAATGGCGAGATGTGGAGGATGGAGCTACATATAGCTATGTGCATTGTAAGGGGAGGGATAGAAGAGAATATGAAAGATTATTAGATGTAATGGATGACAGATATTTGGATATTTTTGTCTTGTTTTCTATTTGTGTGACTGAGACCAAGCAAAAGGATAATGACACAACCAATTTTCCAGGGAATGGGGACTCTCATGGGACAGTGTACCAGAGAGCGAGCAGGGATATCATGTTGTAGGTGTCTTATTTTCCTCTTGATTGGTTAGTGCAATCATAGAATACAAGACAATCAACCTGAGCCTGCTTTGGCTCAAGCTTGCTGTGTTTCAAGCTGAGGATAACAAGAGTATTCTTGTTAGCGGCGTATTCGCCTGTATCCTCAGCTTCATTAAGTGAACTATTAAGGAGTTTTGGGAGAATATCAGAGAACTTCTAACTCTTCTTCTTCTGTTTGAGGAAATGATAATTTAATAACATGTGGCGATTTCAATGGATGGGTCGGAATTGAGATGATCAACTATGGTGGGCCACAGAGAGGTAGGGGGAGATCTCAGTGGACATTCGAAAACACAGTATCAAAGATACTGGAGGAAGGTTATGTAAAAAGCATGATTACCCACTGGAGCGCATGTATGATAAGGTTGATGACAGTAGACGAGGCGAAAGAGGTATGCAGAGACTGTAGCGGTTGGGGCTCCGTTCTCTGTATCTGCTAGGGTTACAGGCTGAAGCTAGATTAGATTAGATTAAAAAACTAGTGTACGAAACTAAAACCGACACCAAACCTTCAGCTTTGGTCTTTGCTTCGGACGAAACTTCAGTTGATCACTATAAAAACAATCACAAAGAAACTAAACTTTCAGCTTATCTAACTTAGTACTGACAGGAGAACCTTCATTGCAAAACACACTAGAATTGGCCGGTAGAATATTGAAACCTCTTCCCGGTCACGCATCAAGAGAACTTTTAGTGTTATTTGGGTCCCTCACTACTTGTGATCCTGGAGATATTAATACTACTATACAGGTAATACTATAATAATATAATAAACTTCCACATAAGTCAAATTTGTTTATTTTGTGGAAGATATTGCACATCCCAAAGGATCAATGTTCTGTGGTTTTGATTCTGCCTATATTTGTTATAAAAAACGGTAACCCTTACGTGATTCCCTGAGGATACATTTTAATTTTACATTCGGAAAAAATATGCTTTATTTTACTTTATACAAATCTTGTCTTGATAACAACGAACAAAACAAAAAAGGAATTATTTAATTTGGTGAAGTTGTTTGGAAGTGATGTGAACTTTGATCTTTTTATTTTCAAATTTGGTTTCAGACACTGAAAACAGATGGCATAAGATGCTCTGTGATTGGACTGGCAGCGGAAGTGAGAATATGCAAGAAATTATGTCAAGATACTGGAGGAGACTATGGAGTACTTACATTCTTTAATTTTTTTTTTTAGCCTCTTGCTTTATCCCGGTAGGCAGAGGGAAGCAGAATGGAGTGTCTTAACGTAGATATTAAGACACTTTGTTTCCCACTTTTCACATAATTTTCAAGACATTATAACAAGTATTGGGTGGCGGAACTCAACGCTGCGCTTGATTCATATTATCAAAGCGCTTTGCCGCGCGAATTAATTTCAGGGAAATATTTTTCCCCCGTAATGGGAATTGATCCCACAACCGTCATACTTACAGTCGTACGCTTGTGTGCGACTTTATTATCTATTTTTTATACTTAATAATTAAGATTAACACCATTCAATAACAATACAATAATTTTAGTTACTAAAAGAGTCATGATTACATATAATCATCGAGATTCTATTTACAAATCAATAACATTACACTGCTTATTAATGTTAAATAACTTATTACCAATAACTTTCTATTTTCATATATAATAGTTTAGTTTTTTTTTTAAATATTTCTATATTTTTATTTATTGTCCTTGGTTGTTTAATATTCTTATTGTCATAAATATTAGGTTGTCTATTATTTTTTTCCAATTTAACTTTTATGAGTGGTTGCTCTGAAGTTAGGTTTTCTAAACTCGCATTGTTCGCTCTAATAAGAATATTAATAATGACCCTGACTAAAAATGATTGTAGTAAAATTAAAATCTGTACAGCCATCCACAGCTAATTTCAGGCCATGACTTGTTGACCGTACTGTACTAATGTAACTATAAAATTGGACTAATTAGACCGTATAACTTTAAGTGTGGGCATAATTTAGGCTAAGCACTGATCAGTGTATCAATTTGACAATCAGGTAGTGTTAGACGACGTGCACTACCGGTCGTTGCTGCTGGAGCAGACGTCGCCGCCGGCGCGGGCGCGCGCGCTCGACGCCGGCCTCGTCAAGATGGGCTTCCCTCACACGCCGCAAGCCACACAGCCAGATGCGGACCCTCCCATCACTGTTTGTATGTGGTATGTATGCTTTTAGATTTTTTTAACCGTAGTATGTGTATAGTCGGTATTTTACCTTAAGTATGTATTTCAGAGGTCATAGCTTTAATACAGACTAACAACACGTCTACATTCGCCGGTAGTTCTCGTATAAATGACGAGAGAGAATGATCGTCGTAACATATAGCAGGACAGGCAAAAGGAACAAGTTAGCCTAGTGTTAAGACACTTTCCCTCCACACTTTCCACCGATTTATCGGGGCATTGCATCTTGAGTGGAGGAACTCAACGCTGCACTTCGCCTCCATACTAGAGCGAAGAAATGAAAATATTAAATATTTGATTTCTTCAAGTGGGAATCGAACCCATGACCCATGATATATATTTTGAGAATATTTTTAGCGTCAACCTGTTATCATTATCGGAAAAAAATCTCCAGGTTCCCATACAATAAACATATTTTTAAAATATTTTATGTTGTTCTGTTTTTGGTATTTGTTGTTATAGCGGCAACAGAAATATAGAATCTGTGAAATTTTCAATATTCTAACTATCACGGTTCAAGAGATAGAGGCTGGTGACAGACGGACAGACAGAGAAACAAACGGCGGAATATTAGTAATAAGACTAAACCCTAGGCGCAGACGTACTAAGTTCGTAAGGTAAAACAATGAAACGTTCCCCTCAGCCACCTGGAGGAGGGCGAGGGTGTGGGCGGCGAGGGCCACCTGTGCCCGCAGTGCCGCAGCAAGTACTGCTCGCTGCCGGCGCAGTGCCGCACGTGCGGCCTCACGCTCGCCTCCGCGCCGCACCTCGCCAGGTCACTACTACGTACTTATTGGTTCATTGTCAGATATGTTTTTTTTAATTTGTTTGCTATTATTTTTTTCTTTACGGTTTCCTTTTATGATTTCTATCGATATAACATTTTTTTTTTATTTTAAAATATGTTTCATTTCCTTACGCATTATTTGATTTTGTGTACTGCTTAGGACTAATTACTATATTTCACTATATTTTTTTTATTAAACTGTTAATATGTTTTACTACTTTTTACCGTTTGCATGTATGGCACAAATATTACATTACACTATTGTTATATACGCGACTGTACGTCGATTCGTGCCTGATTTCACAGACTGATATCTGAGTATCAATACATAGCATAGAATAATGAGTATTTCATTTTCTCTCTCTTTCAAATTTTATTATGTCTTAAGTCTTAATATTAATAATATAACTACACTTTTTCTCTCTCACAATTTTTAATTGATAGGTAAAAAATTACATGAGTGACTGAGGGTCAAAATCAATATACTTAGTGAAACACATAATCATGTGCTTATCTAAAAACTTTTTTGCATACGCTCTGGCGTCCTCGACTACTTGGACTAGTTTTGAACTTGCATAAATTATTTTTAATTTCTGACTGTAGTACGTTTGACAAGTCGTGGCCGCCTTAAAGTTAGCTATAAATGGCTTCGCTGATTTGATTTTGGCTTACCTTTGATTATTTTTCTTCCCCCATTAAACAATGCGCAAAAGTTCAAAAAACTTAATTTCAAAGCAGCCTTGACTTTTCGATCGTAAGAAATTACTGTTTATTAACTTATATTTATTTATAGATCCTATCATCACCTGTTTCCGGTTGACCCCTACGAGGAGCTAAACAATGAAGGCCAAGCACAATTTTGCTTCGCATGCTTGAGATCTTTTACTGACCTCGACAAACAGGTTAGTTTTTTTTATTTAAATATTGACATTACAGTTTATAAATATATTATATTATTTTTTTCTCCAAATATTCAGTCTAAAAATGATTGTAATATGTTGTTGGCAATATGATTTTTTAAATGTTATGTAAAGTAACTAGAAAATAACATTTAAATATAACTTATTCTTTTCCTAACTTTTAACTTTATAAAGCTTAACATATACCGCACTATAATATAAAAATATGTATTTTAATAAACATTCCTCCGAATAAAAATCAAACCCACAACCATTAGTCAATTATTCAAGGGCGCAACGTAATAAGTTGATCCCTCATGATTTATTAATATCCTAAATAACGGTAACTTCGAATACCAACCCCTGTATTATTCTCGTCATTTACACAACACGACAAGACAGCAGTTTTCAAAAGTATTTTTCACCAACGCTGATATCGTGAACACTTATTAAACACAGATTTTACTGTATCACTTATAATAGTACGAGATCCCATTGCATAAATCTGGTCGTATCTGTTTTTATTTCATAGTAGAATAGATTAAACCAGGGTACTAGAAAAATTGTGCCGCAATCACTCTTAATAAAATTTTTGGTTATTATTTTTTTCGAAGAATTGTACTCACATGCTTTTTATGTGAATTCAACATCATTTGAAAGGGAATTGCATAAGGAATTTAAAAAAGAAATGGTTGCCACCTCTCAGTTAGTCGCAACTCCAGGGTTACCGGTTGTAAACAGGTTATTTAATGTTATTTTTTTGCACTCCCGTGTTTTTTAAGTGAATTATATATTAATATATCTTATAATAAATATTGTTAATAAATATTGTTTGAGGCCGGTCGTGGCGCAGCGGCACGAGGTGTGACTGCAAAACCGACTGGTTCTGGGTTCGATTCCCACTCGAGGAGATGAAATATTTACTTAAATTTATATTTCCATTTCTTCGCTCTGGTGTCGAGGTTAAGCGCGGCGTTGAGTTCTGCCACTCAACACGCAATGCCTCCAGAATTCGGCAGAAAGTGGGGAACGGAGTGTCTTAACACTAGGTTCCCTCTGCCTACCCTGC
>JAATLQ010038560.1:64464-107326 GCA_013421005.1 Heliconius erato x Heliconius himera | reverse complement strand
TTCTTTGTAAAATAACTGTGATAATTGCATATTAACTCCTGTACAGTTTTTAAATTAGTTACATATATTATATGAACGAACCAACCAAAAAATCTTTGTATTTACTTGATATTTCTTTCAAGATCGTTCTTTATCTCTGTGTTGAATTAATTACGACTTCTTTCAAATGACGTTAACTTTTTTTTTAATGATTTTGATGAACTAAACTTTAGTATTTAAGTTGAGTTGAAACAAAGCAATTGGTGAAATTTTCAAGTATATCGGTTCAGTACTTTCAGAGAAAAATGGGGACAAAAATATGTCGACAGACAGACAGACAAGAAATTCAAAAAAAATCTTTTTGCTTTCTATTATTCTTTTTAAGTGTCCCTCTATCCATTTCAGTCAAAATTACTAAATGTACAGACAAAATATTTTTACTGTCTTATTATATATAGAGATAATATATATTAAGAAAGAATACTTATCCGATATTATTATGTGATGGGAGCTTGTTATAATAAAATTGATAAGATCAGGTATAAATGTATACAGGTTTTCAATAAATATTTTATTTGGAATTTTATTATTTTGAGGTCAGTCGTGGCGCAGGGGCACAAAGTGTGACTGTAAAACCGTCTGGTTGTGTGTGTGTGTGAAAGTGGGGAACGGAGTGTCTTAACACTAGGTTCCCTCTGCCTACCCTGCTGTGTGCAGGATACAGCGTGAAGCTGATGTAATTATTTACAGGATTAGCGTTAAGAATTAGTAGCAATAACTCCATTTTAAACTTTCTCCTAAATAAAATAATAAACTACTTTTTCTAAATGGACAAAGAAATTTCCTGCAAGCAAATATCTGTAAATATTTTCCGTAGTAGACACAAACAAACCAAGAAACAATGCATTTGTCAGACATGACAACATTTATTTTTCAGCTTCACGCTGTATTCCGTTTGTGGCAGGGTAAGCAGAGGGAGCTTATATTGTTAAGACACTCCGCTTCCCATTTTCCGCCAAATTCGTGACGCATTGCACGTTGATTGACGAAACTCAACGCCGCGCTTTACCTCGATACCAGAGTAAATAAATGAAAATATTAATACAATTCATTTCTTCGCGTGGAAATCGAACCCATAACCTGTCGTGTTTACAGTCCCACGCTTGTGCCACTGTGCCACGACTGGCCTCAACACTCAATTCAACATGGCAATATATTTTTTTTATAGATTTCTAATAAAAATTAAAGTAAATTACTTACATGCGGACTGAGCGATCCTCCAGCATCTCTAACTAGCAATATATTTTTTTTATAGATTTCTAATAAAAATTAAAGTAAATTACTTACATGCGGACTGAGCGATCCCCCAGCATCTCTAACTATATCAACTGCATAGAATATGACGATGTAACTGCCCGATAATATTTGCAACATATTGAAAGCATTTATTAAGATTAGTGGTTTCAGTACGGATGGCCGACGTACTGTGGCGAAGAAATGGACATTCTCCTCTCCCCTAGCTTTTTCTTTCTCCCGTGCTGATATTAATTCGTGGAGTTCACGTTGTGCCTGTTAGCAAAAGAAAAAAACGGTTCACCTAATATTTAATTTCTTACAGATTTACTATTTTTAAACATTTTTTAAAGTGTTATTCCACACTTAGGAAAGAAAAATACTTATTTAGAAAACGTATAAAAATTTGAACGTAGCGGGACCCGAACCCGCGCCTCCTGGAAACCGTTCAAATTTTTATACGTTTTCTAAATAAGTAGATTTACTATTTGTTGGTAATATACACACATACATGTAAAGGTAGAGTTCGATTGCTTAATTGGAATTAAGTTACATACAGTACTCAATTTTTTTTAACGACTACATTAAATAGTAGGAGGTCAAATCTATGAAATAATGTTTTAATCTAAAAACTATAAAAAAACATTCTTTTTTGCTATATAAAAGTCAAGGACATATGTTTGTATTATATACTAATTTAAAAGACAATAAAAATATACAATAATTCTATATACATAAATAACTAGTCGTTTAAAAATTATAATTTAATTTTTTGTCAAGAACAATTCTAATAAATGAATTAGTTACTGGAACTACAATTGCAAAAAATGCTACATATTCAGTTCCTGTTTATTTATTAATACTTGTCTACAGTAATGCGTTGCTAACGGTTGGAGTCTCTCACATTACTTTTATTTATTTATCAGCTTCACGCTGTATCCCGCACACAGCAGGGTAGGCAGAGGGAACCTAGTGTTAAGACACTCCGATCCCCACTTTCTGCCGAATTCTGGAGACATTGCGTGTTGAGTGGCAGAACTCAACGCCGCGCTTTTTGCCTCGACACCAGAGCGAAGAAATGGAAATACAAATATAAGTAAATATTTCATCTCCTCGAGTGAGGATCGAACCCACAACCAGTCGGCTTTACAGCCACACTTTGTGCCGCTGCGCCACGACTGGCCTCACATTACTTTGACGAACGAATCAAACTTGAAGCGATTTAAAAGAGTAGGGTAGTCCATTGAATTTGTGGACATATTCGAGAAGCATAACATCAATTGTCAAGTGCGTTCTTATTGAGCTCATTAATGGCCATTGGTGGAATAAATATAAATGTTCCAGTAGAGCCGCATATTAAAAACAAAATACTTTAGGTCTATTCGTATATCGATTGAGTCATAAAAATATTAGGGAATATCCCATTCTCTTATTGATGACTTACGTCTAAAGACATAGATGGTTCTATATTCTACTATATACTACAAACTCGTAAAATATTCTTATTTATGCTTTACGATTGAGGGTAGGATATGAGGCGAGTCGTGGCGCAGCGGCACGAAGTGTGACTATCAAACCGACTGGTTGTGGGTTCGATCCCCACTCGAGGAGATGAAATATTTACTTAAATTTATATTTCCATTACTTCGCTCTGGTGTCGAGGCTAAGCGCGGCGTTGAGTTCTGCCAATCAACACGGGGTATCTTAACGCTAAGTTCCCTCTGCCTACCCTGCTGTGTGCGGGATACAGCGTGAAGCTGATTTATGCTTTACATATACATTAGACATATTAAGGTTAACTATATTATTAAGCAAATGCATAGGCATTCAAATAAGATAAACGCTTATAATTAATCTGCAATTAGATGTCTGTACTCACGGTGTCATGATCCCCACGCAGCCTTGCCATAGCCGCCATAGCGTCGTGGAATCTTCCGCGTCGGACAAGCCAAGTTGGGCTTTCCGGCGAAAAACATAAAGCAGCGAACGCAAACGACGGCAGTACTATCGATAAAAATGCCACCCACCGCCACGAAAGGGAACCGCCAAGTGCGTATACATAAAGCACTCCCAACGAGTAAGCTACGAAAGGAGTGCCATTTAACAGTCCTCTTAGTCTTGGCTCTGATATCTCCCCTAGGTACACCTGTAAAAAGAATACTTATTGGAAACACAATTTAAATAGATATATTGTTACTATAGATATCATACTATACATATATTCATAGCTAAATCACGCGCAAATTTTGTGGTGTAAAGAACTATACAAAATTGGATTGCGTCATACTATTCCATCTTCTTTATTAAAGTTGTTACATAATTGGTTTTTTGTCGCAAATCACAAGTCCTTAAGCCCAAATTTAAGATAAAATTGGGACCAAACACATGTTCAATAAATACATTCTTATGAAAATAGTTTAGTATTGTAATTATTATAAAGTAATTAAATCAGAATAATATATTTATTACAAAATATTAATATATTTCCTAATTATTTTTTTTGAGGGCAGTCATGTCGCAGCGGCGTAGAGTGTGACTGTAAAACCGACTGATTGTGGGTTCGATCCCCACTCGAGGAGATGAAATATTTACTTAAATTTGTATTGCCATTTCTTCGCTCTGGTGTCGAGGCAAAGCGCGGCTTTGAGTTCTGCCACTCAACAAGAAATGCCTCCAGAAATCGACAAAAAGTGGGGAACGGAGTGTCTTAACACTAGGTTCCCTCTGCCTACCCTGCTGTGTGCGGGATACAGCATGAAGCTGATTTTTTTAAAAAAAATATTTAGTTAGCGTGTCGTAAATTGTACCTAATGTCTAATATACTCAATTTGATGAATAGGTATGATTGTATAACAAAAAACGCAATTGTGTTTTACGTGTAGCTAAATGAGTAAAAAGTGGCATCAACAATAATAATATATAATTTAATGTCATGGCTATCACATTCTTGAGAGACGTATAAAATTACATATACTTATATTACATACGTACCAAAATGTAATAATGTGTAGTTTTGCTTGTGTGTGTGTGTGTGTGTGTACACGCGACAGGCTGTGGTTTCGATTCCCATTCGAGGAAATTAAATATATAATATTTTAATTTCATCGATTTGGCGTCGAGGCAAAACGCGGTGAGTTACGCCACTCGACACGCAATGCCTCCAGAATTTGATGGAAAATTGAGAACGGAGTATCTTAACACTGGGTTCTGCCTATCCTGCTGTGTGCGGGATACAGCGTGAAGCTAAAAATAATATTATACATAAGTGTAGAAAATTAAATAATACTTACTTGTGACGGTGCAGCAAGTATGCCAACGGCAAAGCCGCACACAATCCTGCCTAACAATAATAAGGCGTGGTGTGTGGCCGTTCCTATCAGAATCCAACCCACTATTAGTGGTAAAGTGGACAATTGTAGAGTTCTTCGCCGCCCTACGGCTTCCATTATAGGACCCGATAACATTGATCCTAATGGCGTTGCCGCTGAGTGTATACTAGCTATGGACAAAATTATTATCATAGAGACTTATGTTAAGCTAAACTATTACTTATTTAATATTTATATTTTTATCCAATTTTGTAATCAAAAGCTCATAGGGTACTATTATACTTATTAGTATTACATTATGGCCTCTCCTTTGTAGGAAGCTTTATATTATAAATTATACTGACTACTATATAAATTTGTTTTCTTTTTATCAGCTTCACACTGTGACGTACTTCAGTGCTGTTCGTGTGAGATAGACATAGCAGGGGCGGGAGAGGAATCCTGGGAAGTAAGTGTTAAAGCGTCCATTTCTCACTTTCAGGCGAATTCTGGAAGCATTACGTGTTGAATAGCGGAACTCAACGCTGCGCTTTGCTTCTTTGTACCAGAGCGAAAAAATGGAAATATTGAATATTTTAGTTTCTCGAGTGGGAATCGAACCCACAGCCTGTCGCGATTGGTCTCTACATAAATATCAATTGGCATTTATTGATCTAATCAAATTGTTTGGCCAAAAAACTTATAGCAGTTGAGTTTTAATTATCACAAGTGTTTTGTTAGGACGATCATTAATATTAATTGAGTAGTTGAAGGCGTGTTCTAATTGAACCATAATTTGTATACTTTAATTGAAATATGTACTTGATACTGGACACGTGAATGTTGCTGCTAATTTAGTTTGAAAATAGTTTTTTTTTGGTTATTTCCTGCTTTACTTCTGAGCTGGGAAGTTGTGACATATTCATAGGATATAGCTAGAGAGCAAAGCCCAATATAACATTATTTTAATGTAGGTATATAGGTAATGCGGCTGTTCGCAATAATCTTAGATAATAGATCACTTTCAATATAAATTATATCTTATATAATAACAAATAGAAAACGTGCACAACATAGCCCATACATAAATATAATATGCCTGCTTTCCCCCAGCCTCCACGAGGCGATTTTGTTTTTAGAAGGATTTACTAAGACAAGTACGTCGTCACGTACATCATAAAACTTATATTATTTTTAAATTGTTAGTTAAAAATATCCTTTTATTTTTTTCAAGTAAAGTGTTGTTGAATTTTTATTTAATGTATTTTATTTACCTATCCAGGATCCCATTTCATCGTCAATTCTTAAAGAAGAATTTTCCGTCCGTAGCTGAGGCAAGGCGACTGCCGAAAATCCTATGGGATGGCCTGCACCCGCCGCCAATATAAGAACTGCGCAGGTTATTAAACACTAAAATAAATAAAAAAATACATATACTTTATGTTGTAATATAACTCGTGATTAGATAAGGTTTGAAGTCTATAATATTAATAATAGAAAAAACTGTTATGGAGTTTTTTTACAAATTAAAATGATATTCCACACTTAGATGCTAAAAAAATAAATAACTTTTAACAAGTGTATAAGAATTTCGACGTAGCTTGCTGAGAACGTATGGCTTAGTGGTCACGGCGCTTGAAGTTTTCCAAGAGACAAAGGTTCAAATACAGCTACGTTCAATTTTTATAGGTTTCCTAAATAAGGATCCATAACAGTTTTTTTTGAAATCTAAAATATATTTAACTAGGCGTCGTTTGCGACTTTATTTCCATGGACTTTGAGATATAAAGTGAAGGATCCTGTCTATTCCGGTTCCTGTAGAAACTTCGAGAAGCTCTTTTTTAGTGTGCTCTCTTACACTCTCTAACGCAAAACTTTTGCCGTAAATTTCAGTTCATTTTATCTAATATTATTAATACACATACATTTTGTGTCATGAAACTGATTTGCTATTTAAATGGAGCATAGGTATCACTTTATAGATAATTTAAATAACATAGTATCACGTAATTGTGTAACTCTCAATATATTTAAATTACAAAATTTTTGGCTTGTGTGATTTTTACACATTGAAAATGAAACTGTTTTAAAAGAAATATTTAAAATATTTGAACGAAGTTTTAACCGGCTGACGAAATGTGAATGTATCTGTAGTTAATTGCAGCGTTAGAACGTGCTATTCAAGGTAATAAAACTGTTTTAAAATTTATTATTAAATATGCAATAAATTATGTTAATCCTCGAAAAAAATTTCGATTTTATTTAGATTTATTGTAATAATTTTTGAAAAGTTAGCTATTGAAAGTTTTTTGAAAGAAATCCCAGAAAATTCTAAGTCAATTATGGCAGATTGTTGTCCCAGAAAATGCTAAGAATTTCTGCAATGAAATTATTTTATGATTGAACTTATTTGAAAAGAATTCTTATTTAAAGCAATTCATGTTATAAACAAGGAAAATCTTGTTGCGTTCGTTAGTTTTTCAATCAAACTGTATAACACCTACTTTTCTACATAAGTTTCCTACGCATATATTTCAAATAACATTATCAAAAATAATTGACAACTCACAGTCGTTTTTACGAGAGTGCAATCTACTAAAATTACATTTAATTAAAATATTACGCCTGCTCTGCATATATATGACACAAATAATAACCAACAATCAAATAGCAAAGCAAATACAATATAAAATTGTTTTATAAAAGTAAATTTTTATTTACGTCTTACTTTGTCCAATACTAATTATTCATTTAATCGATATCAAACAGTTTCACATACGGTTACCGCTTTTCATCAATACTATAAGGATATTTTTGTATTTTAATGCTTTCAACGTAGTTCTTATATTAAGGTTATGAAAAATAAAAAAAATAAATATATGCTTATATAGTATGTTGAAATTCCAATTTTATGAGATTTCAATACATAGAGGTAAAATATGAAATATTATAAGTATAGAAAACTAGTACGTAAGAATAAAACATGTAATATACTTATCTGAACAAAGGAATATGAAGTTTTGAATTGTTCTCATTCATATCGTGCTTATACCGTATAGTAAATAATAATAATAAGATGTTTTTTTATTATCGTCGCCCGTATTCCAGAGAAAAATATAAATTTTTGAGGATGATAAAATATATTTTAATTTATTTTATTTTATATGTAAAAATATTCTTAATTTAGCCATGTTCATTTATTAAAACAAGTTACGCTACTTTTTACTACTTATAAAATATTAAATTATATTAGGTAGGGCAAAGTAATTAAATATAAATATTTAAGATTGGTTATTTACCCAAGTTAAACTATTCACAGCTTATAGGCTAAGCACAAATAAACGAATATGGTATAGTTTTTATAATTTTTAAATTTTATAATAATAATTAAAAACATATCGTAGAGGGATCTGATAACGAGGCAAAGCGCGGCGTTGAGGTCCGCCTTTCAACACGCAATGCCTCTATATTATAAATTCGAAAGTAAATCTGTCTGTCTGTGATGCAATCAGGGCGAAACTGCTGATATGATTGTGAAAAAAAAATTAAATAGAGATATTTGAGAGTCTTGGGATGGACATAGGCTACTTTTTCTCTTATTTGTTATTTTCTCGACATATACTTATCAATTCATAACAATCAATTTGACATGCAATTTATTCTGCCATGTTAATAACAACCGTCGCTAAGCAACAAGAAATTTTGTTGTTTTAACAAAATAGTTTCCAAAATGGTTTTCCTGAACTCTTGCATGGCATATACTGACTCAACATTAAGAGGCATCTTTACACCAATATTTTCCTTTAAAAAATCTATTAAAAAGTCTGCGATAGTATTTGTTTATCTTTGAAGGTTGAGCCACAGTAACCATTTTAATATATTTAATTTAAATTTAAATTTATCGCATTATCGTTAATTTATTTTCTATATTTGGTATTTATAATTATCAAAACAAATATAGTAGTCACCTTTAGTAGTTCTACTAGATTAAAATTATATTTTATGTATATCATTCATGACCTAGTCGACAAGCCGCACGGTATGACCGACTCGAACGGGCAGACGACGTTGGAGGTTAGGTAAGTATTAATTTATGTTTTTTTTTGGTTCATAACTTATTTAGATAGATAGTAGATTAGTTAGATTTTTTTTAATTGGTGTGGTATAAGTTTCGGTCCTGAGCGACATCGGCATAATATTATTTAAATATTAAGGAAAAAATGGTTATGTCAGTTTGGTTATCTATACCGTTGTTATACACTTAATAAATCGTAATTTTAATTATTTGGGACTTAATTTGATTCTGCTTTCAAAAATTATCGTATTTAATCCAGAAAAGAGTTTAGTTATTTCATAAAGTATATATTGAAAACGTGTAAAAAATCCCTTGTTCCCCGGGTAAATCAGTATACCATGGAAATTTCGGTATAAAAAGTAGCCTATATGTTGCTACATAACCTCAGCTGTCGATCACTGAGAGTCTCGTAAAAATTTTTTTAGAACGAATGAAATTGTATATTTTTGTAGTACGATGTTAAATTAAATTAGCTTTACGCTGTATCCTGCACGCAGCAGGGTAGGCAGAGGGAACCTAGTGTTAAGACACTCCGTTCCCCACTTTCTGCCGAATTCTGGAGGCATTGCGTGTTGAGTGGCAGAACTCAACGCCGCGCTTAACCTCGACACCAGAGCGAAGAAAATGGAAATATAAATTTAAGTAAATATTTCATCTCCTCGAATGGGGATCGAACCCACAACCAGTCGGTTTTGCAGTCACACCTCGTGCCGCTGCGCCACGACCGGCCTCGTAGTAGTACGATGTACTTGCATATATTTGATTATTTCTGCAGCGCCTGCGGTTCGATGGCCTTCATTATTATTGATATTTGGTTATGTAAGGCTAACTAAAGAAATACACCGTAATGTTATATAGCTTTTAGCACATAATATGTCTATCTCTTAAGGACAACCGACAGTAACAATTTTTATGTTTATAATAAAGAAGGGATAATTGCGAAATTATTTTCAACAGTACAGTATTATTCCTTATTCGATGAAAATTTTAGAAAATATTATAGTTTTAGAATGAACGATCATGGCTGCGTAAATGTTTAAAGTTACAAAATCATATATTATAGCGAACACATTGTAATAAAATAAAATTTAAATAAACTCGGCCACAGCATATATCTTCGCGTAACATTATCTATCTAATTTTAAAACTTTTAAATATTTATTTTACTTTAATAATATTAATAATATAGCTGGTTTTGTTTAGTTTTTTTTTATTATCAATAAAAAAACTTGTCTTTGGTTACGTTTTTTCTATATACTTATAGATATTTTTTCTAATAATAAGATTTTTCTCTACTTATTATTATTTTTTTTAGGCTTATATTTTCTTACTAATGCTATTGAAAACTGAAAATAATTTCAAAAATATATTTAATAAATATTCCTATAGTTCAAGCGGGCGAAAAGTATTAATTATCTAATTGGATTTGATCCCGCACTAGTATTATATATTTATAATTTCAGATATACAGTTGTGTTTATAATTTAATTAATTTAAATTACCTGGTTAAATACACCACGGCAAGATGAATAGCTTTCACCCTTTACGTACGGAGGTAGAGTTGCAGTGGAACTGATACTCCTAAGAAAATTTTGAAGCGCTTCGTACTCCTCTTGTGTTTTAACCTCTTTGCTAACCACTTTTGGCTTCCGCCCATTCGCCAGCATAATTTCATGAGCTCCATCACTGAAATATTTTGATTGAATTAGCAAATTGAAATTGTCTAATAATTCATAAAAGATCGAAGGGTTTAAGGGAAAAGACTGTAATGCAGTTTAAACTTGGCTTAGTTTTTTAATATGAGATTTTTTTATTATTCTATATCGCTTTAAGTGGAATATTTAAAACGAAATTGTTCTCCACTTTCCGTCCATTTTCCGTTTTCCTTTCCGCCCAGACACAGGTCCCCCCCCAGTGTCCCCCTGTGTGTGGGACTGTAATAATGTGGGACTAAAATAACAATAAATAAATTATTTTTCTTTCTATTAACAATTAACAATAAAATAATTGATTTTCAAGGCCAAACCACGATCAACGGAATATTTAAAAATAAAACTGTTGATGATTGCATATTATTATGAAAATAATTAGGACAAGGTCTTTTTAAATAATATAGTTCATATTATTTAAAATTATAATTATATATGTTATACATAAATTGAATAATTTCATTTACTCTGGTTTTTCCGACTTTTAAGTTTGCATTCTGTTATATTAATGAAGTCGAAACTTATGAGAGTATTATTAATATTATAGTAATATAAGTCTCGCATTTTGATTCAATGTTTACCTTAAGTTGCATTACCTTCAAAAAACGACGATCATCGTCGTATTTGTATTTGTTTTTTTTTTATTTTAATTTGCAAATCTAGGCTGTTATTGATTGTTTTTTAGTGTTTATTCAGTATTAGAAATATTTTATATTTTTATTGTACTTATTTTACAGTGATTTTAGGTAAATTATTATAATTATATTCACAGAACGTCCATCTTTTGCTCCTTTTACACCTTTATTAGAGGAAAATGACACCTCTCGCTACCACCATCTTTTAACATACCTATCATAGCTGCATAACTATTTTGACACGTGCATATTCGTAATGTAATATAATAACTATTAGTAACTATCATTTAAAATTAGCCATATATTTTTTTTCCAACAGAAATAATATATTTCCTAAAATTTAATTACTCCTTCAAATCAGTGTTTTTTAAAATTTTTAATGATGATGATTTTTTTGTCAGTAAAATTTCTAGAGTAGGCACCAGATTATCCTGGGGTCGGAACGGACCACCCTGCCCCCCTCTTCCTTCGCCCATGGGCAGCAATACGCCTTTCCACAACATTCCGTTCGTTCATTCTTCGTTTCTTTCAAATACTAACGTTTGTAATATGTAATATGCAGACATGTACTCGTATACTTTCTTATTATTCAACTTTTAAGTTTTAAGTAATTAAATATAAGATAAGTAAAAACTTGAAGACATGTATAATTGATTGTACAATAATTAATTATATAGAGATTAGTATTATATTCGTATATTATATGTAGGTAAAAGTAATAAATTGTCACAACTTATAATATTGTTGAATGTCCGTTTGTGCAGTTCTGGAAAGAAATCAAAACTAATCAAAGTTCTCTTGCACAAACAGGCATGCTTTGAGACGTTAATGATTAACTAAAACAAGTAGTACAGTGTATAGATACGGCGTCCTTGTTTCTAATGACCCCTTATTTGTTTACCTCATAAGATATTTTGTTTTGCTATATGCTAAGTTTCAATATGATTTATAATATGATTTTAAATTTATTATAAGCTATTTTTTTCACGCTGTACCTCGCATAGCAGGGTAGGTCAGAGGGAACCTAGTGTTAAGACACTCTGTTTCCAAATGTTTGAGACATAAGCGTGGGGGAACATAATGCCGCGCTTTGTCTTGTTAACCAGACTTAGAGAATAAAAACAGTTCATTTTTCGAATAGAAATCGATCAATTATCTCAAACGTCGCGTTTTCAATCAGACAGGATTAAAGCAATTTTTGAAATGATTGTGTACTTAATTTCACAATAAGGACTAGTTCCACTAAATCTGGCGAGATCTTAAGTATCAGAACTAGTAATTTAGCTTACCTCTGTATTTTTATTATTTTCAATCGGCTACGATAGTAACAAGCGTATCCGCATAACACCAACATTTAAAAAAATATTAATATTTTTTAAAATGTAATTAATACTTTGTAAAAGGTGAAAGGACCCTACGTCCTTTCCGACAGGAATAATTACGAGACTGAATAAGCTGACTTCGTTATCAAAGTAACCCTTAACCTTCATTCTCCTAAATGCACATTGTATTGTACTTAAATGTAATATTAACTATAGATAATGTTTTTTTTTATATGAACATATTAATAATATCGATAAAGACGTAGTCAATGCTTCTTACAACCATTAGGCACTTATATTTTCTCATATTATTATGTATATATAATATTTTTTTATATTGATTTATATTTTTCTTATAATACGAGTACACAAAAAACTTCGAGGCCAGTCGTGGCGCCGGGGCACAAAGTGTGACTGTAGACGCGACAGGTTATGTGTTCGATTTCCACTCATGAAAATGATATATCGTAATTTTATTTCTTAACTTTGGGTTGAGTTTAGCCATTTAACATCTCCAGAATTTGGCGGAAACACTAGGTATTTTAACATTAGGTTCCCTCTGCCTACTCTGCTGTGTGCAAAGCTGTTTTTTTTTATATTTATTTAGCCACACAATATTGCCGTACTTAGTATTTATATTCCGTGTAGCTTTAACATTCCATCAGTTCAGGCTATCGTGCTTCATCGCAGATAACGAAAAGTTTTGATAATTAAAAAAACATAATAATTTGAATTAATAGTGATGTCTTCTACGAGTGACGTATTATCATAGTACGTAGGTAAAATATTGTACTATCTTGCTGGAAGTTTAGTTGTTATTCATTTTATAATTAGTAAATATTTTTGCACAACTACTGCATGACCCACCTATGGTATGAATGGTCTGACCGACTTATAGTTCGTTGACGTACTTTCAAACTATGATATAGCTGTCGTATAGCTAGTGGCGTAAAATAAAACATATAGCACAATATTGTATACCCGATTCTTTAACTCTTCCCACTTTTCGTGAGTTCTTCGTCGATGTCTTGATTTAACCCTACGGATGTCTATTGAGTTGTTATCTATAATGAGCCATATCAACACTTCAAAATTTTACTATAACAATTACTGCACTTAATGTGCGTACTCCTGCAAAAATTAATTTTTGTTTCATCAAAATCGGATTAGGATTTCCAAAGTCACAGTGTTGTCAAGTTTCACCGCTTTTTAAAATGTCCGTTCCTTCGAAGAAACAAACATTTTCCTGTTAATGTTTAACAATCAAATTTCTAAAAATCTCGGAGGACGCCTAGTGTTAAGACACTCCACTGGGATTGAACCCACTAGCTGTCGCGGTATTCCAGCGGCGCGACTGGCCTCTAGAGATGTTTAGATTTATATTTCTTAATCATTATTTATTTACAATAATTAAAATAATTTATTTTTTAGCGAAACATCGAGAGCTCAACGAACCAAAGTGTGAAGATGTTTGCAAACGCCTAATTTTAAGATGCAGCATGACGTCACAGATTTTGTAGTATTTTAATGTTTAATATCTCAGTCGCTTTTGAAGATGTTAAAAAAAATAAAACTGATTCTTTTTTCTCGAGTTACCTATCTTTTTATATATACTGACTAACATATAACAAAAAAGTTGATGTGACTGATTTTCATTTTTCCTTTTTTTAATTCTATTTATGATCCATACGTATTATTAGCAACAGAATACTTACTCATCGCACTTTCATTTGCATAGGTTGCATATGCTGTCATGCCAGCTAACTCCGACAACTTTAATATGAAAATTGATTTCATAGAACGGTAAGACACTAAATTGTCTTAATGCTTCAATTCCAACACTTTGTTGGTCAGAGTATCCAATTATACGGAAAAATTGTGTAAAAAAAATAGTGTAATAGTGTACTTTATTTTTCCGTTTACTTAATTTTTTAGTTATCATTTTTAACTAAAAACTTAACTTAGCTTCACACTTTATCCCTAGCGGGGTAGTCAGAGGGAACGGAGCGCCAAACGCTACGGTCTCTACATACCTCTTTCGCCTCGTCCACTGTCATCAACCTCTTCATACATGCCCTCCGGGAGGTCCTCATGCTTTTTACGTGACCTTCCTCCAGTATCTTATCAGTTATCATTTTTACATAAAAATAAATCATTTTTGCATAAAAACCAGTAAAGCTATAGTTGTAACAAGCGTATTAGAATTTTGATACAACCCGATAATAACGTGTGGCTTGATTGGCTAGAGGTGGTTGGACGCTTTCCAAGAGACGCGGGTTCAAGTCTCGTTACGTAAAATGTTTTATACGTTTCTAAATATGTAGTTTTCTTTTCGATAGCCTGTGACAAACTATTTATAATGTAAAAATAAATATCTTTTTTAATATTTTTTATGTAACACTCTTTTTATTATTAACAATAAATTATGTCTATAATTCGTTAACAAATAATAAATACTTATATAATATTTTATCCATATGTAATATTTTAAAAATCTAGATAAATACTTCACGAAATAATGCAGGAGTTACCTACATACATACAAACTTTGCAATGTGCAGATTTAAGTGTTTATAAACTGACGACGCGGTTTGTAAATCGACGAATAAATCGTTAAATTGGTTAGCTACAAGCACTTCAACAATTCATAATTGAAAATCCCTTATTTTATTTACAATTCAATGGCTTATTGTACTTGATTTTTTAGTAATCAAGATTATTGAGAGTTTACTAGTTTTATAATGTTTTTGGTGTCTCAACTTAAAATATTGAGGGATTGCTTCTATTCATAGCATTAATGGAAGATGGAGAGCAGAGTGGTTTAAAGAAAGGTTCAGTCTTGCTGTCCTGTTGAAAGTGAGATGTGTAAAGAGAAAAAAAACTGTGATTAAACAAAAATCTCCTTTTTACATGTGTACCTAAATAAATAAGATAAATTTAAAATTACTTTAATAAGTCGTAAATAATATTTATATATACTACTAACTCGTACGTACTAAATGTGAACAATATCTTTGATATACACACAACATTATAATTTTTTTCTAAAACAATACCAAATATCGTAATATAGCAAGCTTACTAAAATATATCGGAGGAAAATATGTTTATGTTTGTTTAGTAGTGTTTCGTAAATTGTAAATAAACAGAAACATTTTCCTCCGATCATTTAAGTCTTTGAAAATCCATAGTAATATACCTAAGTACCTACATTGTTTATATGTGAGAGATTTTATTCAGTTTCCTTAAAGATATTATCACATTTATCTATTTGTTATGTATATTGTATACAGCACTAGTGTGGACGTTTTAGTTCTAAATTTATTCATCTGCAATATTATTACCAAATGAAATATTAAGGAAATATGATGGTCCTGAAATGAAATTTTATAATCCAGTGGGGTAAATTAAATTAATATCATTGGTATCTATTTGCTAAATATAATATTATACATAGAAATAATATATGCTAAATGTAATATTATAAATAGAAATAATATATATTTTATATATATTTTCATTTCTTCGCTATGGGGTCGAGGCAAAGCACGGCGTTGAGTTCCGCCACTCAATACGCAATGCCTCCAGGACTCGGCGGAAAGTGGGGAACGGAGTGTCTTAACGCTAGGTTCCCTCTGTCTACCCTGATCTGTGCGGGATACAGCGAGAAGCTGATTTAATTTTATTTTTTATGTATCTAAACATAATACTTAACAAATGTCAAAGTAACAAATGTAAAAAATTAGTTCCATCAAATTACATTTTTCCATTAATGGAAAGAATATCATGTCCACGGAACTTACGATATCTATAGCAAAATAGTCAGTGAGAAATTTATGTTAATTTTCTTTCTTCAATTTCTACCCTAGTTGAGAGACTTTGTACGTTGTTGTTGTGTATTTGGGTTATGAAATAAAAAAAAATTAAACAATTATTCCCGTGAGAGAGGAAATTGGACCCTTAACTACCTCGCATATGGGCCATAACGGTGAACATAGTGTTATAATAAATAACATGAACTTAATATTTACAATCACATTTTATAAAACATGTTAAAGAAATAAACATTTTAATTGTTACGCAGTCGAGAAAATACCGCGCAAAACAATCAAAAATGCTGATAATGCTCATATCAACGGTTTACTATTACGTTTCATATTATTGTGTAACTTTTTAGCGATGAACACGCTATATAAATAAATCAAAGGCTTGTAATTTTAAATGCCTTAATTTTACATTATATTTCAGTTATAAATCATTTATAGTTAACATTATTATATTAAGTATAAATTATTTATAACTGAAATATAATTAGATTTATTGAAATATATTAAGAAACTTATATTTAAGTATCTATTTTAAGTGAAACTATTTAACCGGATTAATCGCGTATATTTAGTGTCATATATTTTTGGAAACCCGAGAAATCTGGAGGCATTATTTGTTGAGTGGCAGAACAGACACCAGAGCGAAGAAATTGAAATATAAATTTAAATAAATATTTAATCTCATCGAAGGGGGATCGAACCCACAACCACAGTTTTACAGTCACACTTTGTGCCACTGCGCCACGCAGTCGTGGCGCAGTTAATAATATTTTATATTGTATGTGGTGACGTCACCATCAGGGCGTAAACACGGACGAGATGCGACGTCACTATTGAATGTAGTTACAATGATTATTATTTATTTTCATAAGAAATGTAAGAAACAAAAACAGTAGAATAACATAATTTACGTAATGCTAATTTATTATTTCAATCGTATGGCGTGACTTTTATTGAAATATTAAATTATTATTTAATTACTAATGTAGCTATTTTATTTACGTTTTAAGTTTATATACTTTTATATTATATGTTATCGGAATGTTGTATTAAATGTTTATTTTAAGTATTGCATAATATATTATATATTTTAAATTCTTAATTTTCAAAGTATAATTTTTTTTTGATTAAAATTATAATCTTCCTACCTAATAGGTATGTTAATATAATATATTATATTCATAATAAGTATGTTAATTTTATTATATTTAAAAAGAGAAGTATATTTATATAGGCCAGTCGTGGCGCAGTAGCACGAAGTGTGACGCGGCGTTGAGTTCTGCCACTCAACACGCAATGCCTCCAAAATTCGGCAGAAAGTGGGGAACGCAGTGTCTTAACACTGGGTTCCCTCTGCCTACTCTGCTGTGTACGGGATACAGCGTGAAGCTGATTTAAATTCGTTAAGTAACAAAAAATATCTTATTCAGTATATATTATACAACTGCATAACGCATATGTATGTAAGTGTTATTTCTATAAGCTTCTATTAGTTTCACCGTCGTATGTATACAGTATCAATATAAGGAAATCTTGCTAAACCAATTTGTACCACTTCTTGTTTCCAATTTGTTTGAAAACTTACAATGCATTTTTTTTAAAAGCTGAATCTGATATCAACTTTATTATCGAGTACTTAATGCTTTTAAGTATTTTCTCTGATGACAGATGGATATATAAATATATATTTAATAGCGTTCTCTTTAATATACAGTCAATAGATACATTATGTTTAGTAATAATGTGAGATTGCTCTAGCATTTCTCGACATTAGTTAAGTTAAAGATGTAGAGTCAAGTCGGGAGCAGTGTCTCAGATTTTTCAGATAACCAAATTATGAAGAAAAAGGTAAAATTGACAGACAACGAACCTTATTAACCGTATCCCGCACACAGCATTGCAGGCAGAGGGAACCTAGTGTTAAAACACTCCGTTCCCCTCTTACCGCCGATTTTTTAGGCAATGTGTGTTGAGTGTCGGAACTCTACGCCACGCTTCGCCTTGACACCAGAGCGAAGAAATGGAAATATAAATTTAAATAAATATTTCATCACGTCGAGTGGGTATCGAACCCACAACCAGTTGATTTTGCAGTTGCACTTAGTGCACCTGCGCCACGACTGGTCTCATACTTATAACAAGTCGAATTGCCGTCAGAGATGGCGGATCACTGGTGTGTACGCATTTAGGTGTCAAACGCTACCGATAAGTGATGATGACAAATAAATATTGCTGTTCTATTTAGGAAATATAAGCGTGAGTCAGTGTACCCGAAAAAAAACAAGACGAAATAACTACGACCATAGTTAAGAAAATTATTGTATAGAAATAAAAAAAATATAGCCTAATATTTTATGTAATGAGCACTTGAGAACATTTTATTGTGTTATATCTATAACATCCATAACAAGAGTGTCGTTTACGGCAAGGCAAACATCCTGCTCGCCTTGTAACCTGGTTTACATTAAATTCTCCAAAATAACAATGCAGTTTCCAAAAGCATGTTTAAAGTGGTAAAAATCACATACAAGCGAATTGCAGCCCCAACTGTAATTCTTACTCTCTCCACAGTCATGTTTTAATTGAATTTGACAGAGTATTTTTCTGTCAATATCATATTTTTAACATGTAGGCATTTTTGCCTTAATTAAATGAAATGTATAGTTAAGTTTTATCACCAGCCTTCGCGTGATATTTTAAACAATGGGTTATGTAAAATAAACAGTCTCACGACATAAATAATACCTTTTATAACATTATTATCTACAGTCGATATTTTTATATTCATAATATAAAAAATCGAGTATACTAAATATGATTAAAAAGTCAGGTGAATTTATTTATAAAATGTAAAATTCTTTATTTATTCTTTCAAATCAATTTCATCCCCTTCAAAGTAATCCCCGTCTGATAAAATGCACGTTTTTGAACGCTTTTTCCAGTCCCTCCAGCCTTCAAGATCCTTCTTCAATTCGGTTTTTATCTCCTCAATCGTGTCAAAACGTCGGAGCTAAATCAGGCGCACGGAACTAAATCAGGCGAATACGGAACAGCGGAATTGCGGAACGATGTGAGTCGAGGTCTTGGCAAAAACGTCGGAAAGAACCAACGCTACTGCATTGACGCGTTTGAGACACAAAACATGCTTCAAAATGTTTTGAGCTGATCGAAACGATATTTCAACACTATCAGCGAGATCTCTTGTTGTCAATCGACGATTTTCAAGCACCAAACCTTTGGTTTTTTCGTCGGCAGACGTTGATGGTCGTCCAGAGCGCAGTTTGTCTTCAAGGCGTTCTCGGCCCGCTTTGAACTCTTTGTACCACTCAGTTTGATCACCAAAGGCCTTCCGCAACATTTTTAACGTGTCCTGACAAAAATATTCGTTCCGCAAACAAAATTTACTGCAAGTTCTCTGCTCAACAAGTTCCAACCCATTGTAAAAATCGAAAAACTCACTTTTGGCTGTTTACAAAAACGTGTCCAACTCGGAGACAATCAAACTTTTAACAAACAGACCCTTGGCAAATGTTTTAGACAGCCCTACTAACATAGAAAAAAAATTACCCGCATTCGTAATGCTTATTTAGAAAACAAAAAATGTTAAAAGTATTTAATAAATAGCATTCTCTCTTGACAGGCGATAATTCTTAGTAATTTGTAAAAATACGAGATGCATGCTAATAACATAAATAAGCTGTAACAAGCGTATAAAAATTTCGACGTAGCTTGATGAGAACGTATGGCTTAGTAGTCAGACCGCCTGGTCGGTTTCCAGGAGGCGCGGGTTCGAGTCCCTCTATGTTCAAATTTTTATACGTTTTTTAAATAAGTATTTTTCTTTTCTAAGTGCCCTGGGCACACGTCATAGTACTCTTCCACTATAAATTAACAAAAAAAGAACCGATTCCAAACAATAAACTAAAAAATAAATTTACTTAACAGAAAGTACTTCGACTTTGTTAAAAAATTATTAATTATTACATATTATGTTACAACAATATTATGTAATAAAGTGTTACATGTTTCACCTCGGAACGCCATAATCAAAGAACCATACCATACATGTTTCATATCAAATTACTAAGCCTGTTTGTTTTACCTAGCACCCACTCCAAAATTATTAAAGCTTAACGTACTTTACGTTTTACTTTATGTGAACTAAAAGTGAAAGAAGTAAATTATTTTTTACTTTTTACTTTATTGTTTGATGTCAATTTTTTTTGTTAACAATTGATTTATTTCATGATTTTAAGTGATGGGTAGGCCTTGAAAATTATGCTTCTCAAACGAGTAGGTAGTGGTTGTCCTATGTAAAACTTCAATCTTAATTAGGTATTATTTTTCTGCAAACTAACATTTTGGCATATTGACGAAAACATACATAAAAAATATTCGGGCGAATTGGGAACCTCTCCCTTTTTTGAAGTCAGTTGAAACTGAGAACATTCTCTTTTGGAAGTTGGTTGAAAAACAAATGCAACTATAGGAGTCTCACTTCTGACAAAAAGTAAACTGTGGTTGGCCAATTTAAACACTGCTTTTCCTTGCAACTATTACAGCATAATTATATTTTTTACTAAATAAACCAACTTGCTAAATTTCAACTGGATCCCATGATCAGAACCTAAGCAAACTTTCACCAAAGTATCCTTGAAGTGTATCCTTTCAAATAAAAAAAAAATCATTGGAATCAGTAGGCGTGATATTGAGTTCGTTCCATTTGTCGCGCACATACCTAATGCAAATTTGAAACTTATGTGATTTTCTCACAGATACCATTGTCAAATATGGACTAAAATTAAAGCTAGCTTTCTAATAAAACATCAAAATTGGTTCACAGTTTACCCAGTCAAACATTCTGAGGTAACAAACATAAAAAAATACAGTCGAATTGATAACCTCTTTTTCTTGCAGAAATCCGTTAAAAATATTTTAAAACGATACATCATATTGCATTATTTAAAAAACTTAAAGAATTATATAATTTCCTTTGCTAATTTGCTAATTTTACGCATAATTGAACAAGCATGAATTCATATATGAGAATTAAAAAGGTTAAAACGCAATAAGTAAATGCTATCGTGGTGTAGTGGCACAAGTGTGTGACTGTAAAAGCGACGGTTGTGTATCTTATTCCCACTCGGGAAATGAATTATTAATATTTTTGTTTTCTCGCTCTAGTAACAAGGCAAAGCGCGGCGTTGAGCTCCGCCACTCAACACGCAATGTCTCGAAAAATTCAGCAGAAAGTGGAGAACGGAGTGTCTTTACACTAGGTTCTCTCAATCTACCATGCTATAGATACCATTGTCAGAAATGGACCAAAATCAAATGGGAATATAAGGAACCATTAAAATCGGTTCTGAGTGAACCGATTTTAATGGTTCTCTTTCCAATGATCAAAAGTTCTGAGGTAATTTTAATGAAAAATATGAATGAATTAATCTTTCTATTTTATTTAACCATTTGATATTGTGTTTGGATGATGTGGTGATGTGAATACATTTTAATCATACACTGGAAACTGGGTGACATTTAGCTTGCAAGATTTGATTACAAACAAATAAACGTCGGGACAGGGGAGAGTAAATAAAAGCTTGTAAAATAAATATTTTAGAAGATATTACAATTTTAATCAACCCAATATGGGTATCAAATGAAAGGCAGACGTATTTTATTTCATTTAATACTTTGGTCCTAGTAACCGAGGTCTGATGATGCAGCTCGAAGATTTAGGAGGAGGAGGTTATAGGGATTCATTAATTGACAAAACCCCATCGAATTTGAGATCGTATGATTCGTCTTAATTAGCACTTTGGTGCTAGATGGTCACCAGGGTCTTGTGATGGAACTGGAAAATGGCCACAGGAACTCGGTAATAAAAAGGCGCAACTCCGTGCAGCTTGGGCTCGTATGATTTGTCTTAAGGAGAACTTTGTTGCTAGATGGTAACCGGGGGCTGATGATGAAGCTGGAAGATGTCCATAAAAAATCGGTAACTAAGCGACATAATTCCATCGAATTTTGGATTATATGATTTATCTTAACGGGTACTTCGTTGTTAGATGAGCTGAAAGATAAGGACTCGGTAATTAAGCGACATAATTTCATCTAATTTGGGCTTTTAAGTCCAAATAAATAAAATAAATTATTATGAAAATGCAACATAAGATTTTAATAATTTTCATATTACATATCTTAAATGCGTACATTATATATTAGAACAGGAACGTAATTCATTGTATTAAGTAAATAATTTAGTAGTTTAAACGGGTGAAGCCGCAAGCGGGTCGCAAGTATAAAGATAAAATTAAAGTTAAAAATCAAATAATTGCGTAATTTAATTGTGTAGGTATCTTTAAGAACGTTTTATTGCTTTGGCTAAAGAATTATTTTGTATGATATATTGACGATAGATCTTGGAAATTTCTGTTCCTTAGAAGTGTTTTCCTGTTACTGTACCTATGTGATTACGCAATATTGCAGTTTTAGCGTATTAAAATAACTCTTTCAAAACTGTTGACCCATTTTTCTACTTTTTAAATTTACTCTATTTGGCATTGCACAACGCACATTTATTTGTAAAGTTACACACAGCTTGCTTCCCTACTACTTTACTATTTCTTTTTTCTTTTTTTTTCTTTGCCATTATAGAATACAAGTCCTTTAATATATATATATATATATATATATATATATATATATATATAGATTAAATTACAATATTGGTGGTTATAATTATTTTATATAATCAATCATAAAATTTAATGAAGAAGAACGTGGCAAAAAAGATTTATGATGGAAAAGTGAGCGGTAAGAGAGGTAGGGGGAGACCTCGGTTGACCTTCGAAAACACAGTATCAAAGATACTGGAGGAAGGTCACGTAAAAAGCATGAGGACCCCTCGGATGTATGAAGAGGTTCATGATAGTGGACAAGGCGAAAGAAGTATGTAGAGACTGTAGCGTTAGGCGCTCCGTTCTCTCTGACTACCCCGCGAGGGATAAAGCGTGAAGTTAGTTTAGTTTAGTTGTTTTATAAAATTTAATATAATCGCTAAAATGATGCACGTCAAAAGTGATGCTCTTTGTCCACCGGAAGTGGGAAATGAAAATAAATTAATTCTCCCGATTAGGTGGGAGTGGCACCATGGTGGTATTATACTCCTTTAAATAATATAAGTACTTTATCAAATACACAATATAAACTATTTTTAGATAGATAGTAAAGATATTATTGGCTGCAAATTATCTATTTCCTAAAAACCTTATCAGGGTGTCAAGATGTCTCGTACTCTCGTCTACTACTTATTGAATAAGCACTGACGAGGCCAGGGTTAGATTATTACTACGAAACAGATTATAATGTGCTTAAAATATATGTAAACACTTATAAAATCTAGCGCTTAAATTTTTTTTATCATACATTAACATGATATATTGATAATACACTTGAAAAATAACGATATTAGGACTTGATAAGTTTTGTAGTAACGCAGATTGTTTAGATAAGTTTTGTAGTAACACGGATTTACGTTTAAATCAGCTGTATCCCGCACACAGCAGGGTAGGCAGATGAAACCTAGTGTTAAGACACTCCGTTCCCCACTTCCCGCCGAATCCTGGAGACATTCCGTGCTGAGTGGCGGAACTCAACGCCGCGCTTTGCCTCGACTCCAGAGCGAAGAAATGAAAATATAAATGTAAATAAATATTTCACTTCCTCGAGTGGGGATCGAACCTACAACCAGTCAATTTTACAGTCAAACTTTGTGCCTCTGCGCCACGACCGGCCTCTTATTTTTAATTTTTACTTATTTACTTATTTTTAATTTTTACATCGTTACGTCTAATTATTTGTATAGATTTGCCCAAATTACAAAATTATTTTAAAATCTTATATTTCTAGCAAATATGGAGATAAATTTTAATCGACAAATTTCATTTAAGAAAATTAAATGTTGACTTATGTAAATTAAATAAAAAATATGTATATATTAAAAGTTAATATTAGATGTATTTAAGAAACAGCGAATGATGAATATAAAAATTTCTTAAATATCATATAGCAATTAACATAAACGTCTGTTTCTGTATGATAAAAATAAAACCACTAGCCAAACTGATAGTATCAAAAAGTGCCTACAAATAAAAAGCTTAATTTCCTGATTGACTGCTACTCTACTACATTAATAGCGTCGAACGAAAATTATTGAAGCTTGTCGCTATTAGGCTCTCTTCAAAACAAAGATGACGCAAATTTGCCAAGTGGTCGTCGATAGAGTTTTACAAAGTGATAAGATTAAAGTATATACACACGATATTGACTTGGTTTGCTTAGAATTTTTTAATTATGTTTTATCTTTAAAGTTACAAGGCCAGTCGTGGCTCAGGGGTACATGCGTGCGACTGTAAACGCGACAGGTTGTGGGTTCGACCCCCACTCGAGGAAATGAAACATTTAATATTATCATTTTGAAAAGTGAAGAACGGAAGTGGCTTAATGGGAATGGAGTGTCTTAACGCTAGGGTCCCATGATCCCCTTGCATACCCTACTAGGTGCGGGATACACCGTGAAGCTGTAAAAAAATTTTAAGTTTCTTAATTTTTAATCAATCATAGAGTCATCCGTATGTATACTAACATATACATAATTATATGACTCTATGATCTACGATTATTTTAATAGTTTTTGTAATGTTTTGGTTTTTATGCTGGTATTTTTTAATATAAAATATTTTTTCTTTCAATGTTGTATAGTTTACTGCCAAGCCAATTTTCTAAATGGCATTGCGATACTAGAATAATGACATGATATTAAAGTGTTCTTCGTATATGAATAAAGAAAATTCACATTTATAACATGATTAAAGAGTCACACGACTTTCCGTCTTTTGTTAACGCATACTCATTTAGGCTTTATTACTTTTTATTTATTTAAAATTATTAAAAAAAATAAAAGTAGTATATTGTGCTAAGTGTTATTGCTTATATCAT
Organism: Heliconius erato x Heliconius himera; assembly: GCA_013421005.1. NCBI lineage: Eukaryota > Metazoa > Arthropoda > Insecta > Lepidoptera > Nymphalidae > Heliconius > Heliconius erato x Heliconius himera. The sequence goes on along the minus strand of JAATLQ010038560.1, from coordinate 82,178 downwards.
TTCTGCGTAAAAAAAGTTACAAAACTTTACAAAAAAGTTATTGTGTCACAAACTTATAACTTATAATATAATTATGTAACTTAAATATTACGTTGATTAACGTCTCTACGTCTTTTGATCACACTAATCCTTCTAAGCGAATGAACCGATTTTGATTAAATTCTGTATCTATCAAAGTATTTCAATGGGTAATATGAAAATATTATATTTTAAAATCAACCAGTTTAATTGGACCCGATAGATGGCGTTGGAGTATCGGTGTGTAAAATAATTTTACTAAACTATATCGTGATAAATGTAGTATAATAATATTAAATTCAAAATACCATACTTATCGTGGTGGCCAAGACAGCCTCTAGGCGCAGGTGCACAACGAACTTATATTAAATATTTAATTCCCACTCGGAGGAATAAATTATTTAATATTTTCATTTCCTCCCTCTGGTACCGAGGCAAAGCGTGGCGTTAAGTTCCGTTATTCAACATGCAATGCCTCGAAAATTCGGCGGAAAGTGGGAAACGGAAGTGTCTTAATAGGAAACAAAATGTCTTAACATTTTTGTGCAGCACAACGTCTGTTCGGGGTCACTACTCGGGCCTACTATCAACTAATCGGGCTCACTACCTACTAATAAAAAAAACATCCAATCTTATTACTTACACTTTACAAGTTATTAAAGTAGCACATTTAAATAAATAAAATGCCAATTACCAATACAAAAATTAAATAATTTACAAAATAATGACTTATTATAAATTAAATATCGAACTGCGAACACCTCAACGCCATCATGCTAGGACAACAAGGTAGTTAGTACTTGACATAAAAGCAACATTGTGGGTTCGATTCTCACTCGAGGCATTGCTTGTATCCAAGTGACACTAAGTTCAGTTCTGCAGCACGCACGCAGGGGGCGGATAGGGGCGTATTTAGAAATCGAAATTTCTTACTTGGGGTAAACTACTTCTCTTTCTTTCTTTTCGTATGCCGATTAAAGCTGGTGAACTCGTACAGGTATATTTAAAAATATTATGCACAATAAATATTCAATAATATTTTAATGATTATCGATCCAACGTATTGTTTTTATTTAATTTAATGTATATGTATAATATAGACACCAGTCGTGGGGCAGGGGCACAAAGTGTGAATGTAAATGCGACTGATTGTGGATTCGATCTCCATTCGAGGAAATAAAATATTTATTTAAATTTATATTTTAAATTTTTCGCTCTGATGTCGAGGCAAAGTGCGGCGTTGAGTTCCGCCATTCATCACGCAATGCCTTGAATTCGGCGGAAAGTGGAGAACAAATTGTCTTAATATTAGGTTCCCTCTGTCTGCCCTTTGTGCGTAATACAGCGTGAAGCTGATGTATAATATAACAAGTAGTATTGAAAAAACCAATTTAAAATGTTTAATAATTCTTGCATGATATAAAGCCACGTACTTAAACGCAGCCTGGTCAAGAATGTAAAACTATATTTAATAAAATTTTATGAAAGAAGAATAATAGTGGCCTATTTGAGCAGCCACCTAAAGTTAATAAATTGGAGGTTACTTTGTGGTATGTGTATAAAATTACTCTACGAATAATTTTACATAAGCATGAACATACTTAAGTGTCATATTACTTTGTAATGTTATTACGATCATTTATATATGTTTTATTTACATTACATTATAAATACAGTTTTTTAATATATGAAAAATATCTTTGTCATGTCAACTACCTAATCCATATTTTATGTAGGATAATTATATATATGTTCTCCATTCTAAAGTTTCTAATATTTCACGTGAAATTTCTAATACAATAAGGTAGAAAAGAGTGTAATATTAAAAAAAAAGAACGTATAACTAACTCACCGTGTCTTCGTGTCCCGCATGCTTTCCAATCTTTAAATCTCCTATAATAAATAAACGTGCTAAATTGTTATAAATTTTTATTATTTCCTATTAAGTAGCTAATAAATAGCTGTTTGGTTCAAATACACACTGTGGGACGTCAAAACATTGTGAATATACACGATCGATGGACCGTACCGATTGCGACGGCGTCTGGCGTTCGAAGCGCCGACCGACTGCGGCTATGGGGACTTAGAAAATGTTCAGTTAGATCTGCGACTGGCCAGCTGTCAGGGCCGAGGCGGTTAAAACACGAGTTTGCCTGACGTCACAGCGTTGGTGAACTTTTTATATAAAAGTCCAAATGATGTCTAAGGTCACGCAACTGATAACATGATAATGACATTTAATAGCACGGTATTGGTGTCTGATCGATTTTGCATCATCTATATATATATCTATATAGAGTTAAATGTGAATATACAACAATTTTGATTTGAACGTATAAATTGTTATCAATTAGGATTTGTTTTACATTCACTATATATATAAATATTTTTACTAAAGCTTTAAATATTTCGCTGTAGAGTTCTTTGTAGCAAAATTGAATTTCAATTGTTTAACTAACTATAACTCTTTGATTGTTTATTTTTTTTTATATGATATATTCTGTGTTCAACATACAAAACACAACTAAACACGTATACTGAAGGCAAAAGCACTGGATCGTCCAATTATCGAAAATTGCCGTTTACATACTAATTTAGACGTAGTTGTAGTAACGATTTCAGACTTGTGACTATTAATATGTATGTCAATAGGTTTCACGTTCTGTATCAGATTTGGAAGTAGGGTACCTGTTAACTGTTTACTAGTTTATATTGTATTGTATGTACTTGTATAATTCAAAAAGGTCAAAACGAATTTCCAAATAACACGATATAAATACATGAATATCAGCCAAAAACTCTCACATTCTATTTTCACTCGTTGTTTTCGTAAACATTTGAACAAATATTCATTTGATGTTTTGACTATTAATAGTTGAGTTACATATTTGCGTGAGCAATCCCGTATTTTCCTGTTTTCCCTAATAGAGTTTTATTAATAGTATTGATTTATATTGTTGCGACATATTGATAATATGTTGCTTAATAATGATGTAAACTAATTAAATTTTGCATTTTATTTCTAGATACACGTGTTTTATGAACATATATTCTGTAGATGCATTTAAATTATAATGATGTAACTAAGGTTTGAAGGGCTGAAAATTATCGTCCAATTTAAAAATCAAGTCTCATCTAGAAGAAGAAGCTCCGTTCTCTCGCGTTTTGTCCGCATTCAGGGCATATGTGTTAAATGGCGGAACTCAACGCAGTAGTTTGTCCCACCAGAGTGGAAAAATAAAGTCAGACGCTCTCCCAAATCGCCACAATGGTCTCGTGCGTTAAAAATATTATTATTTATTATCCATTAAAATATATTATATTCTCTATTATAATATTAATTTTCATTTCACTCAACACGCAATGTCTCCAGAACTCGGAAACTAGGGAACGGAGTGTCTTAACACTAGGTTCCCTCTACCTACCCTGCTGGGTGCCGGTTACAGCCTGAGGCGGATTTTTGATTTTAATATTAATTTTGATTTAATCTATTGAAAATATTTCATAAAATTAGTTGGATTAAAGTATTTATCGTAAGAATTTCAAAACTAGGTACTTTTTTTGTTGCTGGATTTCAATAGTAGTAGCCTAAGATCCCATATAATATATTTTTTTACATTATTATAAAAAACATATTTAAATACGAGCGATTCTATTTTAACGTAGGTGAGCATTCAGTTAAAGTAACTTTAGTTGACGCTGCCTCTGAAAGGCACCACTTTCAAGTTAGTAAGTATGCATACCGTCTTAACTATATATTAGACTTATAATCCTCAAAATGTCAGCTTTGCCCAAATGATGTGGGCCTGGGGGCCCTGGGATCTCAGTCTATAGTAATAAACATACAACAAGATTGTGAATTATTGAGCTAAATTGAATATATTTGTTACAATTACGTAAATAAATAGCAAAATGAATCAAAAATTTTGGATTAATCAAATTAATTCAAGTTCTTTTCTTAGAATTTTGAAAAAAAGGAGCACCTGTACTAATAATTATAAATATCGGCCCTTATTTTTTTATTGCCTAAAGTTGATCTCCTTTAAATAACACACTTTCGTTAACGCAAATATAAAAACTATGAGAGTATAATATGTTGCTTAGTAGCGTAGTATTATTTTTTGGTTTATTTATACTACTTACTTTTGTGCCGTGTGATCCCGACCTATAATAGGATAATCCTGGTACTGATGTTGTCGTAAGAAGCGACTAAAGTATGTGTGGTAGAGTCACGTCGCCAACAATGGCAACACGCATGGGCAGACTTGACCGGACCATTACCAACCCCGGCATTTAAACCGGCGTTAAGTAGTGGTTTTATGCCACTGCGTTTCGCATCAGGTAATGCCGGGCTCCGGCGCCCAACCCACCTTGTCGGCCGGCAACGCACCTGTAGCTCCTCTAGTGTTGCACGGGGTCGTGGGCGGCGGTAATCACTTACCATCAGGTGACCCGCACATTCGTTTGCCTTGAAATAAAAAAAAAGAAGTACCCTTTCATTTTTTTTAACGTATTGACAATAATTATTTTCATATTTAGGGTAACTCAGACGTAACTTTATAAAAATATGTTTTTAATTGACGATATATAACGTTGCAAGCTTGTAACTCAAGAGGAGAGCCTAGTGACAGTTATTCGGGTGACAGACTTGATAGAGTTTGGATGTGCTTACACGGCATCCACTTATTCATGGCCAGTAAATGATTAAACTTATTTAAGATATTTAGCTGTTTATTAATGTATTTTTAAACATTTTTAAAATGTTAATCCACACTTAGGTCGTCGGTCCTGGTCGGTTTCCAGAAGGCGCGTGTTCGAGTCTCGCTACGTTCAAATTTTTATACGTTTTCTAAATAAGTATTTTTCTAAATAAGTATTAATGTATTTATTATGTGATATACCTTATCCCAAAAGTCGAATTATTCTTAAGTTATAACTTATACCTATTATGTATGAAATTATTAAAATGGTCTAAATTTTACAGCCGGGTTACCGTTACATTGTGTTACTATAAAAAAGTAATACAGTTGTTAGATTAGATTGGTAACGCATCAGTAATTTGTTAACCTTTATTGAAATTAAATGTAGTCTTATAACGGCACGTAGATTTTCTGTCTACAATAGGAAGCTTAATATCTAATAATATTTATCAATAAATAAATGAATAGTTAATATTTTTTGAGATTTATAAAACATACATACATAACTGCTACTGATACAAAATTACAAAGAAGAAAACTTGATCCTAGTAAACCTGCACAATGACTGAAAAAAGATATTGCAGCTACAAGAAATTATTTATTTTATCATGTAACAACTTACTTCAAATTACAATAAAAGAGTAAGTAAGCGTCGATAAGAAAAATAATCAACAAATTGCTTCTATAGTATTCGAAAATTTTTAAACTCCATTTTCATTGCTACGATTAAGGACTTTTGTTTTTCTTACATCAAGAAATAACATAAAATCACAAAAAATCTAGAAGAAATTAAGTAAAAGACGAAACTTTCATTTTTATATCAAAAGAAGATAAAATAAGCAATGCTCATACACTAATTTTGTGCAACAGATCACTCTATGTAAAGTCGCCTATTGTTGGTGGTCTTTTCACGTTGTATCCTGCATATAGCTCGGTTCCTGCATGTAAGTGGGTAGACATAGAAAGCTTTATGTTAAGATACTCCGCTCTCCATTTTCCGTCGAACTCTGGAGACATTGTGTGTCGAATGGCGGGAGTCAACGACGCGCTCAATACCAGAACGAAGAAATGAAAATTTAAATATTTCATTTTCTTGAGTGGGAATCGAAACTACAACCTGTCGCGTTTACAGTCACACGCTTGTGCCCCCGCGCTACAACTGGGTTACGTCTCTTTTCTCTATTTTCGTTCTCTTTTTTTTATTCTAAGGGACCGTAGACCTGGATACTTGATATTAATTTCAGCTTGAAGTTATCAAGCTCCGACACGATCTCAAAATATATAGCAAAATAATTCTACAAGGTTTCCGTTTTTTTTTCTTCAGATACGGAACCTAAAATTAAATTATTGAGTATTGGTAAGTATAGAGCACAGAAGTAATACCTATCTGGGAAGGTATTGGTAAACGTGACAATGTTTTCAAATGTGTACCGGTTATGATAATTGGAATAGTTATATCATTACAAAATATGTATGTAGTAAAACGGGATTCGAACCTGTGTAAACAGATATAATGTTTATATTTCTTAGAACAACGACAATAATGTTTTGTTTACAGATAGGCTTACAAACGGAATCGGTATGCCCAAGTTCATTTTAATAATTGTGTTGTTATTGATGGTGTATATTTTTATTTATATTGTGGTCAGTCGTGGCGCAGGGGCACAAAGTGTGACTGTAAACGAATCTGGTTGTGGGTTCGATCCCAACTCGAGGAAATAAAATATTTATTTAAATTATATTTCCATTTCTTCCCTCTGGTGTCGAAGTAAAAGCGTTTGGTTGCGCCACTCAGCCCACAATGCCTCCAGAATTCGACGTAAGAGGGGAACGGAGTGTCATATCACTGCGTTTTCTCTGTATTAGTGATTATAATTAAAATTGTCTGTTTAAAAGACTTAAACTCACTTTGACTAAGACTTGAGGCCGGTCGTGGCGCAGCGGCACGAGGTGTGACTGCAAAACCGACTGGTTGTGGGTTCGGTCCCCACTCCAGGAGATGAAATATTTACTTATATTTATATTTCCATTTCTTCGCTCTGGTGTCGAGGCAAAGTGCGGCGTTGAGTTCTGCCACTCAACACGCAATGCCTCCAGAATCCGGCAGAAAGTGGGGAACGGAGTGTCTTAACACTAGGTTCCCTCTGCCTACCCTGCTGTGTGCGGGATACAGCGTGAAGCTAATTTTAATTTTTAAAAGACTTAAAATTTACTTCATACAGGAGAAGTAAAATGATGAAACTGATGACAATTTTTGTCCAATAAACACATTTTTAGTAAAACACTAAGAACTAGCAGATTGTTCCCAACATAATTTGCCTTTTTTTATTTTTATTTATATTCTCATCTCAAATTTTACAAGAGAACTATAATATATTTAAATGTGTAAATAAAATATACTATTGGGGTCAGTCGTGGCGCAGGGGCACAAAGTGTGACTGTAAAACCGACTGGTTGTGGGTTCGATCCCCACTCGAGGATATATATTTCCTTAAATTTATATTTCCATTTCTTCGCTCTGGTGTCGAGGCAAAGCGCGGCGGTGAGTTCTACCACTCAATACGCAATGCCTCCAGAATTCCGCAGAAAGTGGGGAACGGAGTGTCTTAAAACTAGGTTCCCTCTGCCTACTCTGCTGTGTGCGGGATACAGCGTGAAGCTGATTTGATTTTGATTTTGAACTTTGATTTTGAACTTATACTTACTAAAATATAAAAATTCTTTTATAATACCTACTCAGTAGTATTCCAAGATATCACGTGAAAACCGCCATATACCTACAACAATTATTATAAGGCGTATACAAGAGTGACAGTTGATATGTAATGTGAGATATTTAAAGAAACGCGTACAATATGTCGCAATACGCAGAAGCTACATTTAAGCAGATATTTTTAGTTTTGTTACTTTTAATGTCTATTATATTTAATATTTTTATTTGCTTTGTCTTATTTGTCATTGAACGCGTCTATTACTCATTTGAATATTTTTTATTTTGCTATTATTAATTATATAATAAATAGAGATATGATAAAGTAGAGTATATAGAATGTAGAATTTTACAAAATAGATCATATTTTTCATTAAAAAAAATTCATTAAAAAAATATTCAGTTTAAACTTCAAAGTAATGCATGCGATTTCTGCTGGGCTAAACATTTTAAGAAATAAGTTTATAATAAAGTAACTAATTTGTAAAGTAAATATCATGTTAAATAGATATAAAAGAATATTATTTTTACTGAAATAAATAACTTTACCTATAAACATTGTTGAAGTGAAAACGTGATGTAAAGACGTCTATTTTATCATATCTATCTACAATATCGCATAGAAAACGTGTTCTGTTGTACATGAAATATAAATAAAAATGTAAAGATTGTTAAATTTAGAATTAACAGAATTTTCTTTATTTAAATGTGTAACTAAAATATTTGTAATTTATCTATATTAAGCTAAATTTTAGCTTTGCAGTGATATATTCGTGTAGATGTTGTTTTTTAGCAAAATTTTTGGAGTGGTTACCATATAGTTTTTAGGATGGAGAGATTTTAGGTAACAGAGGCTGGTATCATTATTTCTTTTGGCACTATTTAGCACAACAGCTGGTACTATAATTGCCGAAAACAACAAGTTTACTTTAAATCATCAAATATAAAAATATCACGGTCATAGTTAAGCTATCTTAACTTAACCTTACGCTTTCTCCCTAGGGGGGGGGGGGGTGTTAATTAGAGAGAACGGAGCGCCGGAAACGCTACGGTCTCTACATATCTCTTTCGCCTCGTGCACTGTCATCAACCTCTTCATACATGACCTCCGGGGGGTGGTATGGGCGCATGCTTTTTACGGGACTTTCCTCAAGTATCTTTGATACTGTGTTTTCGAAAGTCAACCGAGGTCTCCCCCTATCTCTCTTACCCCTCACTTTTCCATCATAAATCTTTTTTGCCATTCTTTCATCGCTCATTCGTTAGACGTGCCCAAACATTTCTTCATTTCTCATCTCATCTTCATATTCAAAATAAGAAGTTACATGCTTAATTTTTTGAACGTCAAATAATTTACCACCAGTTCACTAAAGTTAATGCCTCAGACCTGTGAAGAACCGGCGCAAGAAGCTCAGCGGGATTTTTTTTTTTTAAATCAATTTTAAACAAATACATATTTAATTATCTGTGACAATGATACCACACAAACGTCTTTTCACAATTTTTTTAAATCGTGATATAGAACATTTTCTGACGTTTTCTGGGATCCTACTGTAAAAGCGTACACATTGTCCCATAAAAGAATTACGGGTTCGATGCAACCGAGTTACAGGTGCACCAACATTAAGACTATTCCTAGTGTTAACACCAATTTTGGTAAAATTATTAATGTTTTTCTTAACATACGAATACATAACACGAATGAATGATCATGAAACTTATATGCTTATTACAATTTATTTTTGATGTTAGCATCTCTGTAGGATAGATAGGATTTCAAACAGGCAAAAATATTGTATCAGCATTTTTTTGCATCCCCCTAATGTAAGGGTGTTTTTCCAAGAATATTCAATGTACAGACACATTTTTTTATAGTGATCCATTATAGTATAAAATCAAATTAAATCACCTTGACGCTGCACACTTCAGGGTAGGCAGAGGAAACCTAGTGTTAAGATATTCCGTTCCCCACTTTGCGCCGAATTCAGGAGGCATTGCGTGTTGAGTGGCGGAAATCAACGCCGCGCTTTGCCTCGACACCAGAGCGAAGAAAAGAAAATATAAATTTAAATAAATATTTTATTTCCTCGAGTGGGGATCGAACCCACAATCGCCACGTTACAGTCACACCATTGTGCCCCTGCGCCACGACGGCCTCAAATTCTATTATAGTATAGATTAACATAAAATTATGAATATTTATGCCGAAGCAGTATTTCAATGTACTGATTAGGTATGCGAATAAATGATATTTTAAAAGTCAGGATTCGTGAAATACTTACGCTTCTTATTTTTCTTACTATAGCGCAAAACGTTAATTCTATTCTAAGAATCATCAATTACATTAAACATTATAATTATACTTAGATTTAAAAAAAAACTAATACTTATTACTAAAATTATCAAGCTGATGTCTGAAAAAGCGTTTATTAAATAATAAAGATAATAATCATTTCTACTTATATCATACGAGAATTAATTAATCTTTGTAATCTTTGAAATGATAATTTGACTAATATTATAAATGTGTTTTTGTGCTCAACTGGCACGCTCGATACGCCATAATAAAAGAACTGAACTGAACTGATAAATGTGAAACGAAGATAGATATTTTTCCTTCTTTCCAACAAAAACTACTGAAAATATTGAGATTGATCTTTACAGTTCATGCAACAGAATAACATATTCTAATATTTACGGATAGATTAATATATAATATATGATGCGCAGTGGCACCTCGTGTAAAAGGTGAGTCGCGATAGTTGCGGGCCCGATTCCAAGTCAGGAGAATAAATTATTTAATAATTTCATTTACTTGCTCTAGTAATAAGACAAAGCGCGGCGTTGAGTTCCGATAGTTAATACGCAAAGTCTCTAAAATAAAAAAAATCACGTTCTAGTTACTACTATTAATGGTATAAAACGCGAAGAAAGAAACATGGTTCGAGAATTATAATTGTAATCAGCATCAATCTATACTAATATAATAAAGCGGAAAAGTTGTTTAATCGCTAAGATCTCAGAATGTACTGTTCCGAATTATTTTTTTATTTTGCATGAAAGCTACATTTCACAGGAATGGTATAGGCTATATAGCACTACGGTGTAAGTCTTAGTTAGCCTGAAATAACGAAATAATAATAATAATAATAATGAACGCCATCGAATTGCTACAAGCGCGTGCGCTGCAAAATAAGACATTTTTTGACATAAAATAATTGAAAAATGCAAGGTGATATTTCATCGTTTTTTACTTGACATGGACATTGAAATTTACGACCGAAAATTACCAAGGAAATTTCATACAATTTAGGCGTATATTTTTCGAGAAAATGTAAAATTAAAATAATTCAACGCTCTGTTTACGGCCGCAAGCCTAGGCTGGAGTCTCGCGGGGAGTGCCCGCGAGATGACATCCTCTCAAGCAACCACTTAGTGTTTGCACTTTCTCAAATTTTTTATGAAAACTTGATCATGATGTATAGGTAGCGTGCGTTAATAGTGAAGCTAAAATGTTTTTATATAAATACTAACGGCTCGCTTTGAACCTCGCCGGTTTAAGTTATACAACTATTGATTTACCTCTGGAAAAATGTTTGGATATGGATTGAACTGTCTGATTTCATCTGTTTCATGTGTTTAATACAAAATGTTTGCTTATTTCATATCTAAATAGGAGTGGATAATTGTCGTAATAATAAGAAATAAAATAAGAATAAACCGTAAATACGGTGTTGCCATCCCACGGGAATTCGGGATAAGAAGCCTATATGTTGCTCCACAATCTTCTCTATCTTCTAGTAAAGTCATACAAAATTAGATTGAACAGTTTCGGAGATTAATCTGGACAAACAGTAAGACAGACAGACATTTAAAAAACACAGTTACTGTGACATCACAGACACACTTCAAGTTTATAAGAGTATAGATATTTTAAGTGTACTTATAGATAAAAAAATCTTCATCTTTCTTTTGATAACATTTAAATAGTAGACAAATTTTACTTAAATTTATCGTTTATGTAGTTTATTTTCAAAATAAGCTGTCATTTGAATTCTTTTTTTATATATTTATTTATTTTTTTGTCAGTTTTTGATCTACGTCTATTTAACTTTGCCAAGGTACTTTATAAAATTCTAATTTGTCCTCGTGTTATAGACGTCATGTCCGATACTGAATGTTACACTGATATGAATGCTGATCATATGTCGAATTGTTTGGGAAATTAAAAATACAATAGGCGAGACAAAAATAATTTTATAACAGAAATGCAAATTAGAGCCCCTCATCATTGTCACTCTCATCTGTAGTGTTTTATATAATTGATTTTTTTTAACATTTATAAACAGTTATTCCATACTAAGGAAAGAAAAATACTTATTAGAAAATATATAAAAGTTTGAATGTAGCGGGATTGCACCCGCGCCTCTTGGCAACCGTCCTAGCGCTCTGACCAACTAAGCCATACTCATCGGGTTTAGCGGGTTCAGATCCCGCTAATTTAAATTTTTCATAATTTCTAAAAACTAACAACGAAGAAAAATGTAAAAAAAAAATTAAATAGCATTCTCTCTCGCCAAATGATAATTCTAAATAATTATTTGGTTAGTGGAAATTTGTAAAAATATCCCTACAGAAATGGTAACAACATAAATAAGTTATACCAAGCATATAAGCATTTCGACGTAGCATAACATGCAAAGCCACACTCGTGCACTTCCTCAATATGATTGTTAGGTCTATGGTTAATTGCGTTATTTTCAAGGAAATTCAAGTTTATTTATGATTTCAATGTCATTAATTACGGATTTATAGTATCTATATGAATCACTGCTGTACAGTTACAGTTGTAGTCGAAACAGATCTATTCATAGTTAGGTAAATCTAATGTTTCTAAATTATATTTTCAATATTATCAGTAGTCATTTTTATGACCATTCGAGTGTGTCAGTGGAACACCGATCATTTCGTTAAAATTACGTTAAATGGAAAACATACGAAGCCCAAAAAAAGAATAAATTAGAACTTAAGATTAGATTCCATGTGAAAAGAAAAGATCCACTTAAAGGTACTACTGATACTTCTACAATATGTACATATTTACAAAATTAACATAAAATTCGAATTATCAAAGTTAATACATACTACAATTTCATGGAACTTTGTAGGAAACAGATTGTAAATTTGAAACAAATTTAATTACATTATGTAAGTTATATACATATTTATATTAAATAGTGATTTTGTATAAGTAGAGGTGTAGTGATGATAGCCTACCTACTATAACACTATTTATAAAAATAAAAAGAAAAGAAAGAAATAATGTACATTACTATAGCTAAGAACGAGTACACAGTAATTGGAAGTGATGATATGATCCGTTATATTTCCTAAAACACATTTAAATTGTAAACAAATGTGTTTTAATGTGTCATCCGTCTCAAGACTCCTATATAATCACCGAACGAGACCTCCGAGATTACATTGGGATTAGCCAGCTTCGTATACACTATAACAATAATTGCGATTTAAAATAAATAAAATGTCTTTAAAAGTAATTTGTTTATTTGCGGCCGCTTTCTTATTATGTGTAATTAAAAATGAAGCCAAACCAACAGAAGAGGAAAATGCCGCATTAGTCCCTGAAGATGAAATCATGGAAACAGCTGAATCTCATCCTTTCCTGCCTCGGTTTGCCATGAAAAGATTAAAGGAGAGACGGGAACAGGCACGAGCACAAAGAAGAAACTATCGGGGTCAATCGTGGCAGGGGCAGTACGACGGTAGAGTTAGATGCTAATACAAGTAAGTACTTAAATAAAATAAAAATCAGCTTCACACTGTATCCCGCACACAGCAGGGAAGGCAGAGGGAACCTAGTGTTAAGACACTCTCTTCCCCACTTTCTGCTGAAATCTGGAGGTATTGCGTGTTGAGTGGAAGAACTCAACGCCGCACTTTGCCTCGACACCAGAGCGAAGAAATGGAAATATAAGTAAATATTTCATCTCCTGGAGTGGGGACCGAACCCACAACCAGTCGGCTTTTTTGTAATTTAAGTTATTGTTATGTTTTCATGGAGGTAATTTTTAATTTAGTTTATCCGTACTCTCTAGATGCCCTCTTAAAATCTGAATGTCTTTTATAATTTTCTGATTAACTCGATTGTTTTAGTCTCCGTTTTATCTCGTTTTCTGAAACAAACGAGGTATCAGTTTGGTAAAAAATGTGAAACGATGGAGACAATCCACTACGGTCTCTACATACAGTTACACAGAAACCTAACGCCACAATTCGTTTATTAATAAAATTAAATATTTAAATATAAAGATTTCTGTCAAAGGGTATCGAACCTTCAAAGATCACTTACCATCAGGTGACCCGAACGCTCGTTTGCCTTGTCCTTTTCCATAAAAAAATAAATCACGTAGTATATAGCTATATTATTCTGATTCCTTAATATATTTATTAAAAGATAATGTTACATAATATTTACAATAAAAAGTCCCCATATGTATAGAAATAATAACATTGTAGTGACATTATTTTATGAACTAGATTTCGATATTAGCGTTTAGGGTCTAATTATTTATTTAAATATTATATCGCAGTTGCCTTTCTTTGACCTGGAAAATTCATAATATAAGGTTTTGTTACTGCCAAACATACATCATTTCTGCCGAGTTCTCACATTTCACATTTGATTACAGTAAAATGAAAAAAAACCCAGTCTTCTGGATAGCGGTGGGGCTTAGTATTTCCATTATAAGTCCAAGTTTAACACTAGCAGTGACCGATAAAAATGTGATTTTTAAAGAAAGTACTTCAAGAGGCAATGATTTAACAGTTTCCAATATTGGTGAAAATGAACAAGAACGCGACGAAGAAACAGCAGCAATAGAATCTTTTCAAGAAGATTTACCAAAGTTTGACGAAGATGTAAATATCATTATAGAAGAAAACAATCCAGATAAAATTTTAGAAGTAGGACCACCAACTGATAACACTTTAATATTGCCAGATAACAATATACTTAGTTTTGACAATGAAATTGTACCAATGAGAGATGACGATTATTATTACAACGACTTGATAAACAGGGATCCAAGCGAAATTATGGATACAGCAGCTGGGTTTGTTCCAATTCCAATATTCCGAAAAAAGCATAAATCTCGTAAGCCTCAAAAACCGTATGCATCAAGAAGATACTTTAAAAGACCGTATGCCTACAGAAGATATTATTACTTCTACCCTTACTATGGATATTATCCAAGCTCTCTAAGATATTATTGAAACGTAGAAATAGAAATATTAATATTGTAATTATACTTTACTATTTAAATTTTATATTTATGTAAACGTCAGATTATATATACTGTAATAAATAAATGAAATAAAAAAAGACAGTGGTTTTCATTATATTATTTATTGTTAAACTTTTCTTAAATATAAATAGCATGTAAATTAATGTATGCCTGATCGATTTATGGATTTCGCAATTGATAATAAGAATACAATCTATTTACATCTTAAACATTTAAAATACACTTTAGTTTACGTTTGTATTTTCATGGCAATTGGTCAATTTTCGTTTTTTTAAACTAATTACTTTATTATCTATATTTTGGACTGCATCTGTATTTAGTGTTTTCTTTTTAAATTATATTTATATATGTTTATAAGAAAATTATAATAAAATATAATTTAAATGTTTTAATAATTAACATTTCTTTGAACGGTTACCACAATCGATTAGTGGAAAATGAACAATTCTTACTATCAAAATACAATTAAACAAGTTTTATTATGCATAGTATAAATAGCATCAGCATAATATACAACGAAATACACTGTTATTATTACGCCAGTTACGTAATTAACATTTTCACGTTCAAAGTTCAATCTGCTTACACCTATCACGACATATTGTATACAATTTAAATAATTTAACTTTTCAACGTAAATAAATTACAAATATATTAAGAGGGTGAATAATCCGTTTATATTTTGTTTCGTAAAGAATATATTTTCAAATGAGTTACTTTTAATACATTTACTTATGTTGGTTATAATGTCATGTATATAAACATACTTAAATTAAAATGAATACATATCCACCTTCTTTAAAAATTCGTAGTTAGTCTTAACTGATATCCCAGTACTTTGGTGTTTATCTCATCCCATGCTAAATATTTTAAACTTACAAATTGTATGTATTTTAAATAACACTAAATAAATAAGCACTTTAGTATCAGAGCATTTATAAATAATAAAATAAGAATTTGTAGTCTTTTAATTTAAATGAAAATAGTGATAAAATTCATTTCCCGGGCCCCACTAAAGCCTCGTCCATGAGCTCGTCGTCAGTAATGCATGGTGAATTAGAGTGGGGTGAGGGCGCTACGAGAGGAGAAGGGGCTGGACTTTTCGCTAATTGCAAGAGAGCTGGCGACGCAGGGTACACCGGTCGGACAGCTACCATCCCAGATACTTTACTTCCTGATGAAGATGAAAAATCTAACAGCATTTCAGCAGCTTCTTGCGGTGTTGTGGCTCCACTTCTAGCGACGGTGCCACTTGCGGGGGGTTTCATGCAAGAGTCCGCACCTTTCCTATCTTCTGAACTTCCCTTAGGTGCGGGAAACCCCTTCGCCATATCCGTTTTATAATCTATCGGCATCATGGGGTACGAGCCCGAGTATCCCTCTTTTGAGTCGTCCTTGCTTCGTTGCGGACTTTCCCCCTTCGATATACTATCTGAAAGCGTCTTAGAATATTCCGACTGGTCCGACTTGTTTGGAGCCACTGTTTTCGGGCTCAACCCACCCATGTTCAATAAAGGCTTTGGTACGTTTAATGGGTACGCGGATTTTTGCATAGAATCTACGTTGCGATTTTGACTATCAAAATGAGGAAATCCATATTTATTCTGATCCATAGAACGGGCAAAATCGTTAACCATAGAGCGACTGTCATATTGTGACACTGGACTATTTTTATCAGGGGTGTTTTGATTCTTTTTTTTAGGAATTTGAAACCTGCTGGTGTCAAGTGGCTTGATCAATCCTTCGACAAGAAAATTTGCGTCTTTAGATGCATTTTTAAAGCGATCTCCATCTACGTCATCTCTGGAGCTACTAGGACTTGAATGTCGTTCAGATTTAGATGAAAAAATAGACTTTTCTGAACTGCTCATTAGTTTGGTCCTAGCTTTTTCACGATCTCGGTCTCTTATGATTTTGGCAAGATCGGCACTACTGCTTTTAGGAGATCCTGAACTAGACTTAGAGGCGGATTTAGACAAGTTAATACCAGTTGAGCTACTACTGGACTTAGAATAAGGCACTTTTGTAGCACTGCCGCTACCACTAGAATTAGATTGGTCTGAAGGGCTCATATTTGCTTTGGGAGGGGTTGAACTTGACGAAAGACTCGCTGTCTTGGATGACTGCAATACTTGGGTTTTTTTAGAAGCAGGCCCACTAATAACTCCTGGTTTTAAGCCAGTATGAGTCTTGGGTGAGCCTTGGCTCGGTGGGGTAAGTTGAGGTGACGACTGTTTGCCGGAACTTGAACCAGAGTAGTTTAATTTAGAACTACTGCTCGACGACTCTTTGGACCTTGTTTTGTTAATAGTTATTTTCATGCCATCTGAACTAGGTTTGACCATGTATTCCTGGTTGTTACTTTCACTAAGCTTCATACTGCTACTAGTACCACTACTTTTAGGATCTGAAAATTTTGTACTACTGGAGGAACTGGGCTTTACTGTGATTTCAGAATCAGTGCCACAGTGTTGAGCGGATTTGAGTTTATCTATGACGGCACTGAGGGAACCTTTTCTATTTCGAGCTTGACTGGGAGCATTAGATTTGTTCACTTCAACATTAGGTGGTGATATTAAAGGTTCAGTCATGGGACTATCGCACGAGACTGGGGTAATTTCTAATTGTTTAAGTTTCATTGGGTTTTTTAATTTAGGACTACTTCTGTCTGAACTAGAAAAAGATAAACTGGAATGTTTCTTTTCTTTATCTCTAGATGTCATAGAACTAGAACTGTAGCTTTCCTTTGAAATTTTTTTTGTTAAATCATACCCTGTCGTGCCTGACTTGCCGGATGGGGAACCACTCGTCGCCGATTTCAGAGTGGACATGCTAGGCTTCCCCGAACCAGAAGAACTATGTTTTGGGGAAGAAATACTGTGGTTTTTTGGACTCGAATATCCGGGTAAGTGTTTTGGGCTATTTTGTACTGGCGAGTGCCTCGGACTACTGTGATGGCTT